>JAANYP010001065.1:0-11550 GCA_020465985.1 Centrapalus pauciflorus | reverse complement strand
GCTGAAGGGCCAGTCAAACTTTAAGTTCGCCCCTCGCAATCCAAACCGTTCTAAATATGTCATAAGACATACTTAGTTTGATGGATAAACATCCCTTCCTTCTTTTGGTCAACTTGTAACCCTAAAAAGAAATTCAACTCCCCCATAGCACTCATCTCGAACTTAGACTTCATCACCTTTTCGAAATCTTTGCAAATCTGTTCGTCTGATGATCCAAAAATGATATCATCGACGTATACTTGTACCAAGATAAAGTGTTCTCCCTTCCTCTTCACAAATAGAGTACTATCTATCCTACCCCTTTCAAAACCGTTTTCTAAAAGATGGTTGGATAAAGTCTCATACCACGCCCTAGGTGCCTGATGTAATCCATAAAGAGCCTTATCTAAGCGATATACTCTATCAGGATATTTTGGATCTGTAAATCCGGGCGGTTGTTCTACATATACCAACTCCTTCACTTTCCCATACAGGAAAGCACTCTTAACGTCCAGTTGATAGACCTTAAAGCCTTTGAAGGAGGCAAACGCTAGAAACAACCTAATGGCTTCCAGCCTTGCTACTAGTGCAAAAACTTCGTTGTAATCGATTCCCTCCTCTTGGTTGAAACCCTTTACAACTAATCTCGCCTTGTTGCGCGTGACTATACCCCGATCGTCTCTTTTGCACTTAAAAACCCATTTGGTTCCTATTGCAATCTCCCCTCGAGGTAACGAAACTAACTCCCACACTTCTAGTTTCCTAAACTGTGAAAGTTCTTCCTGCATCGCTTCAACCCAGGAGTTATCCTTAAGTGCCATTTGCACATTCTTAGGCTCTACTTGCAATATGAAACATGAATAAAGACATGTGTGATATGCCTCGGATTCGTTTATCATCGACAACAACACGGTGTTGTTATTTACACTACTCCGAGTCTTCACACCCTCGTTAGGATTTCCTATGATGCTTTCTATTGGATGGTTCTTGTTAATCCTAGAGGTCTCTATTTCATCAACCCTTAGATTATCTCCTAAGTTGGATCCTATTTCACCTAATGGGGGAACAGGCTCAGCTTCTACATTTTCCTCCTCACGGACGTTTTCCTCAGAGTTAGAACTTGAAGCTTGAGTCTGATTCTCAGTGTTAGGTGTCTCTTGATCAGCAACTTCTGGAGATCCATCTACTGTCGCAGTAGGCTCGGATGTAGATTCGAACGTGGTCCTTGGAAAGATTTGGCCATCGTCGTTCAGATGCAACGTCGCCATGTCCTTCTCCATTGTACCTGCATTATCATCCAGAGGAATGTTAAATGACTCAAATAACTTATCATAGTCAAATATCCATTCCGGACCAGTTTGGGGTTCATGTGTATAACTTGTGACTTCAATGTTATACACAATCTCCACAGTACCAGTTGTTTTGTTAAACACCCGTTTGTTTGGTGAGTTTGGCACATAACCTAGGAAGTATCCTTAGTCAGCCTTTTCACCAAACTTCGGTTGATGTTTTGTTCTTAAAAGTGTGCATGGTACTCCAAACGGTTCGAATCCAGTTAAGTTAGGTGGCCGTTTATTCAAAATTTCATAGCATGTTTTGTTCAATGATTTGACTGTAAGGACTCGGTTTAAAATGTGACACGCGGTATTCACTGCCTCCCCCAAAACATGGTAGGAATCTTTGAATCCGAAAGCATAGTCCTTGCAGCCTCAATCAAAGTTCTATTTTTACGTTCGGCCACCCCATTCTGTTGAGGTTCATATGGTGCACTGAATTGATGCACTATGCCCTTTGATAGGCAATATACACCAATTACAGTGTTTTTGAATTCAGTTCCATTATCACTACGAATACATTTAACCCTAGTTCCGTATGAGTTCTCCACTTGGTCCAAGAACCCGATGAGGCTTGCAGCCGTCTCGTCCTTCGTACCTAAAAAGAAAACCCAAGAAAAACGTGAGTAATCGTCGGTGATAACTAAGCAGTACCAACTACCTCCAATACTCCTTTTGTTGATTGGGCCGAAAAGGTCCATGTGCAACAGATCGAATGTTGAGGCTATGGAATTCTGCTTCTTGGACTTGTGTGTCTTCTTGTGTTGTTTGCCCTTCATGCAAGGTAGACACTTATCCTCGAACTGAAAACTTTTCATGGGCACACCCTGCACCAGTCCATGCTTCGTAATGTAATTCATCTTCCTCAGGTGCAGGTGAGCCATGCGTCTGTGCCACAGTACAGATTCCGTCTCCGAAGCTTTGGATAGTAGACAAATTGGCCCCATCGAAGTCTCTGGCTTGTTCATATCCAGCACGTACAAGTCGTTCTTCCTTGGCGCCCGCATCAACACCCATTCTTCAGGAATTTTGAATCCAGGCTTTAGCACTAACGCCTCAATGTCAGTAAATAACACCGAGTTCTTCTTATCACAGATTTGAGAGACACTAATGAGATTATGAACCAGTTTATCAACGTGATAAACTTGATCCAAAGTAATCGTCCCATTAGTGACTTCTCCAGTTCCAGTGATATTTCCACCCTTGTTACCCGCGAATGATACGAATCCCCTATTACCCCCTTTGAAGTCTGTGAGAAGACTTCTTTCCCCCGTCATGTGCCTGGAGCAACCACTGTCGACGAACCACTTGTTGTTTGGACCGGTAGTTATCTCCTGCACATGAAAGAAAATAGGTTAGTTATCACGGGGAACCCAAGCCATGACTGACTTGGTAATACCATTCTCGTCCACATACGTGAACTCTTTCAAGTACCCATCTTGCCTTTCAGGTGACTTGGGCCTGTGAACTGAATTCTGTTGTGGTGCCGAGTGATTTAAGTTCACTCTTTGCCGTGGTGTAGGCATTTGTTGTGGAGCTCTGGAATAATTTCTATTATATGCCATTTCTAACTGTGATCCTTGAGCTCTTACCGGTGCATACTGTCTAACTGGAGTATGTGACCTAACTGGAGTATGTGACCTGCTAGGTGTGGTGCTCCTATAGACTTGCTGTGGTGCTGACCTAGATTGATTTGTGACACGATTCGGTGAATTTGTCCTAATCACTTCCTTTGGTCCAACCTTAACCGGTGTGTTTTTCACAACTTGTTTGGGTGCGGCCTGCACAGTTTTCTCGGTAGGTTGAGAACTACTGCTGCTTGCCACACTGGGTGAGGGCTTAACAGGTGTTGGGGTCACTGTCTTAGGGGCAACATCTGCTTTCCTAAGTGGACAGTGAGAAGCAACATGCCCTTTCTCGTGACATCTAAAGCAAGACATCTTATCCATGGACTTTTTGGTTGTTCCCTTAGATCTAGGTGTCTCACTAGTGTCTACTGCCTTTGGTACATCTACAGTGTCTGTCTCTTCGACCTGGTCAGCCCATGAAATTTTCTGTTTTCCTGCAGGTGTTTCACTGGAGGAAGACACAAATTTCACTTTCTTGACCTTGACGGTTGAGTCAACCACCTTAAGTGTATTATCAACTGTAGACTCAGGTGTCAGTTCTGGTAGGTCCTCTAAGTCTACTGACTTGTCAGTTTTTTCCTGAGGCTGAGGCACATAATTCGCATTGAAAGGTGGAGGAATTTCGTGAAAACCTAGACCTACAGGCTTCTTAGACTGTCTTTGGGCATCTAAGACTTTTCCTAGATTTAGGCTTGAATTCCTAAACTTTTCCAGCTTGCTATTTGCCTCTGCTACCTTAACCTTGGTCTCGGCTAGCTCTATATCCTTGTCCTTAAGACTTTTAGTTAAGGCCTCTACGTGCTCATACATTAGTTCTATCCTAACACACTGCTCGCTGAGTTTGTCTTTCAGAACTACCACGTCTTGAGCATCAGCCTTAAGCTTTTCTTTTAAATCTTGCTTTATATCATTTAGGCTAGCGTTTTCTATTTTTAAGTTATCATTTTGAGCAGATATGGTTTTATGTGATTCTAAGACTAGATTTAACCTATCATTAGAAGTAGCACACAAAGCACATAATTCTGAAAATGAGAATAAGAAAGACTAACCTTAGAGTTATCAGATTCCACGTAGGCCATCTGAGCAGCAAACTCCAGCACGGTCTGATCATTCGCCTTCTCTACCCACATCGGACTGCTGTCCCGTGTGGTCTGCTCGTCCCCATCACACCCAGTTTCCGTGACTTCAGCCATGAAGGCTCTAGCATTCGACTCAGGATGTGAACTCCAGTCATAGGTACCATCTAGCTGTCTGTCAGAGGTGACATTGGATAGTAGACCCGCTAGATTGGCTTGACCAGATGAGGAACTCGGAAGGTATCTTTGTTGGGACTGATTTTGGTACTGTCCTTGATGCTGACTCTGTCCTTGGTATGTCTCTACCTTCGGTCTTTGACACTCCCTGGCGAAGTGCAGATTCCTCCCAATCGCTTGATGAATCTTTTTACCCTCTGGGTCACCATGGCCAGTTGCCACTTAAGATCCATTTCCTCTAAGTCATCAGGGTCGACCTGATCGTAATCTTCATCCCATAGAGCTGGGTCATTGATTTTCCCTTGAACACAATTTCCATAAGCTGCCACAAAGGAAGCAAGCAGATTCAAATGTTCTTCTGCTGACTTTGCGCTCATCGGCATCTTCGAATAGCTCTTACTTGTCGATTCCTGTTGGACTTGAGGTTGCGGTTCTTCCGATCTTCCTAACCCTAAGAACGCGCGATTCAGTGAGTCTTCGGACTCTGGTGGCGATGACGTTTCTCCGGTGAAAAACGCTGTAGCACTCTTTGGTTCAGCTGTCACTGATGATTTAGATGTCTTTCCAAAATACATTGCCGGATTCTGGACTTACTCGTAATCAGTCTCAGCCTTAATCATCTCGAAGTGATATGCCCTCAACGTGCCCACAATGTCATCAAGTGATTGAGTATAATATTTGTCCTCATTCAGCTTAATCATTGCCACATACATAGCCCATTTGGCTGGTAGGGCATCAAGAAGCTTGTTGTTCTTGTCTGTGTCCGAATACTCAATTCCATGACTTTCAAGTTCCGTTATCAGATGATAGAATCTTGTGATAATATCATCCAACTGTTCATCCTTAATTGCCTTGAAAATCGCAAACTGTTGGGTCAACAGTTCTGTACGCTTTCTACGCACCCGAGGATTACCCTCACACCTTTTCTGGAGAGACTCCCAAAGTTCCTTCGACGTCCTTTGAGTCCGAAATGTGTGTAAAATATCTTGAGGTAAAGCCATACGGATTATGGAGAAAGCTTTGTTTTCAGCTTCAAATAGTTTCTTGTCATCCTCTTTCATCATCTGATATGACAAGACCTTTTGACTGCCTTCAACTTCAGATACTGGCGGAATGTACCCTTCATCTATGCACACCCACATGCGCATATCATTGAATCGTACAAAATCTGTAAATCTGTCCTTCCACCAGTAATAGTCCTCAACTTTCATCAGCTTAGGCGGTGCATTTGCCTTCCCAACTTCGTGATCCATCTCAAGGAATTTCTAAAGATTTGACATCTTTTCTGAAACAAATTGAATTTGAACTTAATTAATTTAATTCGAAACTGATTTAGACTAACTTATTCGAATCTAGATAGATTCGAAACTAATTAAGATTAAATCTTTTGAGATTAAATTCGATTAAGTCTTAAAAGTCAATTAGATTTGAAATTATGTCAGATTCGAACAACTCCTTAGAATCGATGGTCCTTAGAATCGAAGGCTCAGCAGATTCGAATTTCAGCAAAATCGAAGCACAGATTCGAAACAGTACCAGACTCGAAATAAACTCGAAACTACTATAGACTCGAGATCCTATTCGAATGAAGTAACAGATTCGAAACAAAGTAGACTCGAAACTCTCTGAAATTGACTCGAAAGGAGCGTATTTAGGTTAGACTCGAGACTAAAGTGAAACCCTAATTACCCCTATAGATTCGAGCGCCGCAAACTCGAAAAACGGCTAACACGTTGATTTTTTGACGTTTTACAGATTAAATCACTATTTTTCAAACGAAAAATAATGATTTCGACCAAAAACGTGAAAAACGACAAAGTGTTTCCCGAATATGAATTTGCTAAGCTCAAAAAACACGTTTTTGAGAGCAAAACCGTCCAACTAGCGTCAAGAAACCTAGAATGTATCTGATGAACACGAAGAACACCAAGAACACTCCGTAGGCTCTGATACCACTTGTAAGGTCTACGACTGCAAGATCTATCTAGACACGGATCCGTGAACGAGTGCGGAATCCTCGTTGACGGTTAGACGGACAACTCTCAACCAACGGAACACGGAGACTATTAGACGCTGAACGAACGACACACGAACGATCCTACAAACTAATTCTCTCCTAAACGGCACTCACCTAGCTGATAAACTCGAGATCGCTCTTTGCTTAGTCCCTCACGAATTCTGCAAAAAAGTCACTTAATGATTCGAGTCTATCTCTAATTATAGACCCTGATTCGAGTCTGTTGTGGGCCAAGCTCGAATCTGGCCCAAGGCCCATTCGAGTCTGTCCATATTGACAGTCTCGAATCTAGCCCATTCGAATCTAAGGTCTCATTCGAATCTATCTCAGATTCGAATGTATTCCCTTAAGTAATTCGAATCTAGCCAAAATACTTAAACTCTTAAGTGATAAAACTTATGATATTACCTTATGATTGATTTTATCTTTGAACTTTATGTTTGAACTTCTTGTAATATGTTACATCAAGTTCAAACATACAAACACTAATAAGCATCAATCATATATAATATATATATAGCAAACACATGCTAAATCACAATGTAAGACCACTTAAACTGCTATCGTCACACGGGATGTACCAACAATCCAAGAGCTGTACAAGTGATACCTGGGTTGCTGAGATCCTTGAACCTGTTTGAAGCTAAGCTGAAAGCAAAAGTAGCAGAGAACAGAAAATTGAAAATTATTTTAGTTATTAGTTGGGTTGTTTTTGTGTTACGTTATGTTAGTAGTTGAAGAGAAATATTGTATTTGAAAGCTTGTAACTTGCCAAGTTTGTCAATGGTGAATCTGGTATTTTGATATTAATGGTGTGTTTTGGTGCATTTAAAATCATGTCAATGGTCAAATTGATAGCAGGTGAACAGAAACATAAAGAAAATAACAAACCTAGCGGGAGTAACCCAAAATCTAATCCAAGTCAGGTAACTTAAAGGTAAAATACATTGGTTCCTCATCCATGTACCCTAACTCTTATATCATAGCATTGAGTTCATGAATAGAAAATGCATCACCATCAACAAAGTCCACAAAATTTACCTTCCCATTTAAATACGACCTAGGTCGACCCTCGGTAAAAACTCCTCCATGACTAATCCTCAAAGTAAACAGGTTACAATCATCTCCTGCAAATGAAATTTTCCTCAAATCATTAACCAAATATCAAGATTCATTGAACTAAAACAAAAAATATCTTAACGTAAAAAAAACTACATTTACTTACCGTATTCAACGTTGGGATCAAACAAATCATCTTCTCTCGAATGCCACAACGTAAGCACCATTTTTCTTCTTCTATGCTGGTTAGGTTTTTTCTGGTCAGAATGTCAATAACCAGACAACATACGAGGAAGAAAGTGATAGATAAAAAGTGAGGTTGAGGGAGTCAAAGGGTTTTTGGGTTTCAGCTTATCTAAAAAATGAGAGGGAAAGTATAAAAGACAAAAAAGCCCTCATGTGTACTGCACATGGGCTTGTTTAACGGTAGGAAATTAACGGGGTTAACTCCAGGGTTCAAAAACGCAAAGAAATCGGGTCGGGAGGGACCAAACCCGTAAATTTTCAGATCCAGGGACCAATTCCGTAATTTCAATGAAACCACAGGGACCAAAAATGTAATTAACTTTATATTTTTTACATATATAGTTTGCGAAATTTAGTATTTTTTTATGTTTATATATAGATCTTTAATATTTTTTTTTAATATTTTGATCATTTAATTACCCTCACTAAATTTTTGTATTTACTCTAATATATATATATATATATAAAAGTTGAGTCCATGTCATAAATATTCATGTTATAAATGTTCATGTCATAATTGTTTCTAATGTCTTCACTTCTCCTATACTAAATAATTACTTAATTGTTTTATTATCAAACTAAATATTGTTTTAGTATTCAAAAAAATAGGTTAATAATAATAGACTATTCATTTTCTCCAACTTAAAGAATTGCTTTAATGTGATACTAAATAATGGTTTAATGTTGCTTAAATTTAATTAATTTTACCTTAAGTAAAAACCCTCCATCTATCCTAAGGTTATTATTTCTTATCAATTAATGTCAATCATTTATCTATAAATAACAAAGCTACATTTGTTCATTCACATTATTTTATCATTTCATGTTACAAACAATTTGTTGAGTGCTTGGTGGATGGAAAATCCTATGACAATGCTAAGAATTTTTGTTCATCACAGCCAACGAGGCCTAAAGTGGTAGCAAGATTTCACATCAAATGGTTGTGAAAGTGTAAGGTTCTAGACTAAAGCGTAAGCGGGATCACAAAACTCATCTCCATATGTTAATTTGATGTTGTGAATTCACGGATGATAACAATGCCGAGTCGGGGAAGATATATAATAAAAAAATGTATTAATTAGTCGTTGTGGTACATGGCTTATTTTTAATTTCGTAGTATGAGTAATTGTTTGTTTTGTGAAAGTTGAGAGCTATTGTAATAGAATTTGTTTTTTTGGCAATCATTTATATTAGATGTCTATAGGAGTCACTTTGGTAGTTTCGTATTCAATTTTTAATTTTGTTTCGGATTTTAGTTGGATTTATAAACCGCCACGTGTGCTCTCCTATATTCTAAATCGAGAAATTTATTATTTAGTCATTGATTTTTAATTAATTTAGTTTAAATATTGCAAACCATGTTTTTATATCACTGATTCCTTAGATAAATAATAATTCATATTAATAATCTTTTTAAAACTATATATATTTTTAATTTGTATATTTTATGTTTTCTTCTAAACTATTTGAGTAATTATATTAAATGTTGACAGATTAAATAGCTAATATGACAATTACTATTATTTATATATTTTTAAAGTGAACTATTTTGATATTACATCTACTGAGATAACCTAAAATCTAATTAAACTTTTTAAAACAATTTATTTACCTAATTAAAAGTTTATAATGACATAAATTATTGAAAGCTTTTGAATATAATCATTCTATTATGAATCTTCAATTGAATATTGATATCATTATTATGATAAAAGTATTCTTTAAATAGTTTTTAAATCATTGTTAATAAAAAAAATATCATTTGGTTCAAATTATACATATGATGATATGTTTATACATATAGATTTTATAATATTTATATAAATATATTTTGTTCAATAATCATAGTTAAGCATGTCATAAATATTTATGTTATAAATGTTCATGTCATAATTGTTTCTAACAAGTTATGTGGTGTCCGTGCGTTGCGACGGATGTATAGATATATATTTTGTGTACTTTAATAGATACAGTTTAAACGATTAAAATCATACTTTATTTATAAACTAATTAATAATAAAAATTTAACAGAAAAGATAAAAAATCTATTAAAATTATACTAATTAAAGTTAAAAAATAAATTAAATAAATTGAATATGTTGGAGAAAAAACTAATCACCAACCAAATAATATATATATATATATATATATATATATATATATATATATATATATAAAAGTATATGACATTAGCTACAACACATACGTTTATCATTTATCGTAGTTATTACAATAAACAAAAGTCATGATGTATGACCAAAAATGACGATAAACTAATAATTGTAAAGCAAAATATTTTCTTAAATTTTTTATTGGTGTGATTAATATTTGAAATAATAATGTTATTAATATAAAAATATTTAATAAACTAAACATTACAAACTAATTAGAGTTAATCAAACATTATGTTAAACCGAATATAAAATGTACTTGATTTCTTAAGTAATCACACAGATATCGATATAAGACATTATAAAACACTAAAATTATTATAAACCAAAAATTATTATAACAAAAATAAATCTTATTTTCAAAATGTCTAAGAATTAATTAGTATTTAAATATATCAAATTTTAAATAAAAAATATATAAGAACATGAAACATTCTTATCATATAATTTACATATAAATAATAATAAAATATGCATAAGCACACTTTAGCAAACCCCATCACAAAATAGTGTTTAACAAAAGCTTCTTCTAGTGCATTTTAGCACAATAAAATATTATTAATCTTTAGATTTTCATCTCTAGCACATTTTAGCAAAGCTCATTTATAAATTATATTTCTTTGTTGATGTGAGAGGTACAAAATAGCAAAACCCACTTATGAATAGTGATTTCATTAGTGGGTAATGTATAAAGGTGTAATGTCTTCACTTCTCCTATACTAAATAATTACTTAATTGTTTTATTATCAAACTAAATATTGTTTTAGTTTTCAAAAAAATAGGTTAATAATAATAGACTATCCATTTTCTCCAACTTAAAGGATTGCTTTAATGTGATACTAAATATTGGTTTAGTGTTGTTTAAATTTAATTAATTTTACCTTAATAGTAAAAACCCTCCATCTATCCTAAGGTTATTATTTCTTATCAATTAATGTCAATCATTTATCTATAAATAACAAAGTTACATTTGTTCATTCACATTATTCCATCATTTCATGTTACAAACAATTTGTTGAGTGCTTGGTGGATGGAAAATCCTATGACAATGCTAAGAATTTTTGTTCATCACAGCCAACGAGGCCTAAAGTGGTAGCAAGATTTCACATCAAATGGTTGTGAAAATGTAAGGTTCTAGACTAAAGCGTAAACAGGATCACAAAACTCATGAAAATCATTTATTTATTTAATTTAGTAACAACGCAACATGTGTCAACTAACATTTATTTAAATATGATACATCAATTATTTATTTAATTTAATTTCAAAACACCACAAAGATAAGATGAGATACTAATAATATAATAATCATTTATTTCATTAAATTAATATGTAATAAATATCTTTTATTATTTTATACCTAAATAAGTTAACAAAGAGGAAAAAAAATATTGTGTTACATTTTAATAATTTTATTTAAACTGAATATCTTTAATAACCAAATTATCTTACCAAAAAACGTAATTCATAAATCTCATTTAAATGACAAGAGAATAAGAATTTTATTTGCAAAATAGTATACTGAAATAAATATATGAAATACCACTCTTTGTAGATTTAAAACTTCTAACAAATATATTAATCTTTATAGAATCATAATAATTGTAATGATTTCATGTCTATAGTAATTAATTTCATGTAAAATATTACGATGATCATAATTTATATATAATGCATAATTGTATTATTTAATTATTTAATTTGATAAGTTGAGTCATATATTGATAATTTCATATAATAAAATTTTAATTATTATAAATTTAGATTAAAAAATTAGTTTATTTTTAATTTAGTTTGATAAGTTGAGTCGTGTAGCATAAATCTAATGTAATAACATATATTTAATTAATGTATTAAAATTTT
>JAANYP010001064.1:298579-428579 GCA_020465985.1 Centrapalus pauciflorus | reverse complement strand
GTGTTTGTGTTGAGCGAGAAAGAGAGAGAAAGAGAGATTTGGGTTCAAGGTAGAACCATCATCTATCAGCAGAACCAAAATTAATTTTTTTTTTCAAAAACTCGTTCTAATTTTTTACAATTTCATATTTGAATAAATATTATAAGAATGTTTAAGAAGCATTCACATGTTTTCGAGTTTTGTAACGTCTATAAAATGACATGAGAATGTACGGGTATATTTTAAATATGAATGAATGTTTTAACGTATCATTATAACTCGAAACCATGCGAAAAAATATAAAGCATGGATTCACTCGATTAGGGGCGGATCCAGAATTTTATATTATCGGTGTCACTTTTTTAGAGTAAGTTTAATATTAAATTTTCAAAATATTTTCTAAGATGGATCGGGTTATCGAAACGGATTGCCAATACAAAAATTAACAAATAACAAGATTTTACTTAATTAAAATAAATTTAACAAATAAACACTCAACATTTAATTTGTCCATTGACTTAAAATACAGGATAAATAAATATTCAGTAAATTAAACATCTATACTTTATATTTCAGCAAATTAAACATCTACGCTTAACAAATAAACACTTAAATGAGAAGTACGGATTTTTATACCTAGATAGAGAGAGAGACCAACAGACCAGATAGAGAGAGAGAGACCGACAGAAGGCCAGACCTCCAGAAACGCAATCGTCTCTTGTCCGTCGTCGGTGGTGTCGGCTGCATCGTCGTCGATCGTCGTTGAGACAATGAGCAGAAGACCAGAACTCATAAACACAGTATTGTTTCAATAAATTTGAGTAATAAAAACATCAAATATGAAGCAGCTATGTATATAATGATTTTATAAATTTTTCGTTGGTGTTACTAAAAAAATCCTAGGTGTCACTCGAGTTTTTGATACATCCGTACATCAATATTTTGAAAATTTATCGGTGTCGAGTGACACCTGTAATTTCACACTAGATCCGCCCCTGCACTCGATACATTCATTGAGAGAATCTCATACGTATTGTAAGAATGTCATTACATAATTACATCAAAATAAATGCATAAATCAACATTTTAAGTTTATATCGATCAATCAAGAGTATCATATACTTATATGTTTAAATTATAAATTTTTATAATGTAAATATACGAAAAAAATCACGTGAATAATATATACACTCAATCATTGTATTTTGTATCAACTAAATCTACATAAAAATTACAACGTAATACATTTAATATTGAAGAATAAAAAAGGGATGATGGCTTATTACAACATTAACATTATTACATAATTAAATTACAAAATATTTTGATAACTCAAACACAATATTTATCAGTGTCATATACAAAATCTATAATTGAATCAATTACATTACAACCACAAAATTCATCATCTGAATCAGTTTAAAATTTTCATGAATCAACAACCAAAATCATGAATCAATTACAAAATTTGTCAATAACTCAATTATAATATTGATTATGTGAATCAATTATAAAATTCATAAATCAACCATATATTAAAAAAAAAAAACAAAAATAAATTGTATATAAATCAATATTTTCATGCTTTAAAACCAAAAACGATGTTTTTCAAAATCAATCCTACAAATCAAAATCGACATTATGAAAAAGAAATGTTCAAAGGGAACATACTATTTAAACAAGTCAAAGTTTAATTTTTCATTTTTTTTACTTGGTTTGAATAATGTGTTATTTGAATTAGAAAAAATTGGCACCAACAAATAAAAAACATGTGATTATATCATACAAGAATCAAGAAAACTTATGTCAAAATCTATTGTGGATTTCAATGAAAGTATAAGTTTATATGAAATCCACGATCATTTTTAATCAGATTTTAATTATTTTTGAGATTAAGAATTCTGAGGCTTGGTAGGGGCTTTGACGCCGAAGCAAAGGTAGAATAACCAATGTTTCTTGCTTCAGCTACTAGTTTCTACCCGAATTTTGCTCTTCTTTTAAAACCCAACACGTGTTGAACCACAGTTGTCGCCCAAGTCACCTCCTCCATCACCACCATTTATATGATGAGCTTGAGGTGGTTGTTAACATGTTTTAATATTAAATATATATATATATATATATATATATATATATATATATATATATATATATATATATATATATATATATAATTATTTAATATTTAATAAATTTAATATGAAAATTACAAATCATATAAACAATATATATTAAAACATGGCAATAACCACCTCAAGCTCATCATATAAATGGTGGTGATGGAGGAGGTGACTTGGGTGACAACGGTGGCTCAACAGGTGTTGTGTTTAAGAAGAAGAGTGAAATTCAGGTAGAAACCAGTAATAAAAACATTGGTTATAAATAAAAATCCAATAAAAAGTGAATGTAGATTTCATGTAAACTTTTACTTGGATTGAAATCCACAATAGCTTTGGACCTAAGTTTTCTTGATTCTATGATGTAATCACATGATTTCTATTTGTTAACCATCAGGCTTGCCCTGGTGGCCACCAAGTTTCTATAAGGGGCTTGGGGAGGGTTGTTACCCAGCTCCGATCCTCACTTGAGGCGTATTTTGGGGTTTTTCCCTTCACGTGAACTAAACTAACTAGGAGATCGTGGTGGGGATCGAACCGGGATCTGTCGGCCCTTGGGCCTAGGCGATAACCACCACACCAGCCATTATAAAAAACATGATTTCTATTTGTTGGTGTCAATTTTTCTAGAAGAAAAAACATATTATTCAAACCAAGTCTTGAAAAACGAATTAGGGGGCGTTTGGCTCGCAGATAGATTTCAGAAGAAATGGAATCCGTCAAAAAAATGAAAATCTGAAAGGAACGGAATTAAATTAAATTTCATTCCTTGCTTTTTGGTTGGCAGGAATGGAATAGAATGAATCATTCCTAGTTATTAGTCTATTTAGTTTATAAAGTGGGATGAGATGGTGGGTGTACGGTAGGTGGGGTAATATTAGGTGGAGTGGGATAGGGTTGGTGGGATAGGTGGGTGGGATGGGGTAGGGTGGGTAGGGGTAGGTAGGGTAAAGAAGGTTAGGGTTGGGTGAGGTGAGGTAAGGTGAGGTAGTATGAGTTAGTAGGGGGTGAGTGGGTGGCATGTGGTAGGTAAGGATAGGATAGGATTAGGGTGGGGTAGGGTGAGGTGGGTAAGGTGGGGTATGGTTAGGTATGATAGGGTGGTGGGGTATATCGGACAGGGTAAGGTGGGATGGGGCAGGTGGGTGTAGGATGGGGTGGAGTAGGATTGATGGGGTGTGGTTAGGTAGGGTAGTACGATGTGGGTGGGGCATGCTTAGGTAGGGTAGGATGGGTGGGAATAAAGTGGAGTATGGTTACGTAAGGTAGGGTAAGGTGGGATGGGATGGGTGGAGTAGGAAGGGTGGGTAGGGTAGTGGATGTTAGGTAAGGATAGGATTGGGGTGGGGTAAGGTAGGGTCCCGAGATTTTGACCCATCCGAGTTCGGGTCCCATCCGAGTTCGGATCCAATACTTAGACATTTTTACCCATTTGTTCTTGGTGTTCTTGGCGACTCGCCGAGTCGACATGCAGGTATGCCTTCGCAAATCGCAACTTACGGGTTTTTACTCAAAATTTGCCAAACCCAAATTTAACCACATGCAATCCATACAAATGTTTTATTAACATATTTAGGGTGTTTCTACACTATTTTCCCCATTAATAACACCCAAATTCATCGAATTGGACCAAAAATGAGGATAAAACATCATGAACACAAAAACTCTTAAAACTTCGAATTTCTTACCGTTTAGGACGATTCAACGGTTGATTGCATTTCAAATGATGTTTTCCAACTGATTTTACAAACATGCAACCACTGAATTTCATATTTTATTTCCGAATTTTATGCATTTTTATTCTCAAAAATTGATATTTCGGATGATGTAATAACTAATAACTCATTTTCAAAAGATGAAAACTCACAGGAGACAATTGTAGCATTTATGTATATTATTTAACCAAGATTAACCGACCCAAATTTTTTGAAGTGTAAAAATCTTTTATATAACCACAAACGCTACCATCTTAGCATAATAAATTACGATCCCAACAAAAAAAAAAATTTGGATCTCCCAGTTGCTTCAAAATAATATGATTTGGTGGTTGTTATTGTTTTCTAAATTTGGTACTAGTTTTGTACTTTTGTTTTAATGTAATTTAACTTATAGTGTGTATATTATAGAATTACATATAATTTATAGTATATTAAATAATATATTAAAAATAAAACTTAAAATGAGTGTTATAAATAACGAGTTATTGAACATCCGTGCGTTGCTGCGGTGTCTAAAATATTAATTACAAAAAATAAATATAAAAACAAATGAATAAAAATAGTTTTCAAACAATTCAAATAACGAAACACAACCGAACCAGGATTGAAGAGTGAAATTAGAAAGTTGATAGAAATTTAAGAAGCAAGACAAATGATACTGTTAGCTGGTATTTATCATTGATTTTCTATATTTTGCAATGCTAAAATTACAAACAATGCATTATTAAATCAGATCAGAACCAGAATTAATTAATTAAATATCATAACCATAACTTGAAATTTTGACATTGATTAGGCTTAATCGTCAGTTTAACTAGTTGGTTTTACGATCAAATCAAATAAATTTATAACAGTATTGTCTCTATTACATTGATTAGAGTTTGTCAACGTTATAATAGTATTGTTCAATGTTATACATGATCATATTTAATAATAAAAATCTAAATTTTAAATAGTTTCATTTTAATTATAAAACAATTCCATTAGAATTTTGTATTGTGCATTTGAATAATAAAGTCTTTTTCATACAATTAAACATAACATAATAGTTTCAAAAGACATGCAACTCCAAAATAACTATAGTTAAAATCTTAATTTTAAGTGTGCAAGAAAATGTTGTAATAATAAATATTAAAAGCGGACTAAATAAAAAATGTTCAAATAAAAGTGTTAAATAAAAGATAACACTAAAATAAGGGTCTGTTATGAAAAATTTAAATTTAAATTTAAAATAAAAAAACCAACCATAATTGTCATTGGCTTATTCCATTTGATAAATGCATGTATATATAATAGGAAAAAACGTACTGTATTAAAATCACATTGAACAAAATGCTTTTAATTACAAGTACACCAAACCAAAAATATGCAAACCAACACGTTTGTTGGGGGAACAGATGAAAAGAAATTATGTTGGGTAGCATGGAAAAACATTGTGGCCGCAAAGTAGGTTGGAGGTTTAGGAATTCAATGTCTGAAGATCAAAAATTTGTTTCTGCTGGGAAAATGGCTTTGGAGGTTTGTCACTGATGGGACCAGCCTCTAGAGATATGTAATTATAAGCTTTTACGGTCCTAATGGCTCAAATTCAAGATTGGGGAGAAGCTTATGGGCTAATATTTGTAAGGTAAATGACTTGATTGAAGCAAAAGGTGTAGGATTGCAATATGCTTTTGTCAAATGCTTGACTGCTGGTTCAAACACTAGATTCTGGACTATTAATTAAACCTTCATCTTCTGGTATGCCTCTGATGGAGTTATTTCCTAGACTTTATGCTCTAGAGATGGATAAAGATGCTTGCTTCAAAGATAGATGCATTGTTGTTAACAACTCGTGGAGAGGTACTTGGGCATGGCGTACACGGATTTGAGGTAGGGCGATGGAAGATCTGAAGCAGTTTGAATTGATTTTGTCGGGCATGGAATTAAGGAAATCTGGAAGGGATGTCTTCAAGTGGAGTATGGATTTGAACCGAACGTTTTCTATCAAAAAAATTATCCGACTTGTTACATTTGCAACTCTCAGGCTTAAATGGTGGATTCACGAAAAAATCTTGGAGTTCACTTGTACCGATTAAGGTGAACATTTTTATGTGGAGATTATATAATAATGCAATTCCCACTAGAAATAATCTAACTATGAAAGGTATCCCACCAGGTAGAAACCAGTAATAAAAAACATATTATTCAAACCAAGTCTTGAAAAACGAATTAGGGGGCGTTTGACTCGCAGATAGATTTCAGAAGAAATGGATACCGTCAAAAAAATGGAAAGCTGAAAGGAACGGAATTAAATTAAATTTCATTCCTTGCTTTTTGGTTGGCAGGAATGGAATAGAATGAATCATTCCTAGTTATTAGTCTATTTAGTTTATAAAGTGGGATGAGATGGTGGGTGTACGGTAGGTGGGGTAATATTAGGTGGAGTGGGATAGGGTTGGTGGGATAGGTGGGTGGGATGGGGTAGGGTGGGTAGGGGTAGGTAGGGTAAAGAAGGTTAGGGTTGGGTGAGGTGAGGTAAGGTAAGGTAGTATGAGTTAGTAGGGGGTGAGTGGGTGGCATGTGGTAGGTAACGATAGGATAGGATTAGTGTGGGTGGGGTGAGATGGGTAAGGTGGGGTATGGTTAGGTAGGATAGGGTGGTGGGGTATATCGTACAGGGTAAGGTGGGATGGGGCAGGTGGGTGTAGGATGGGGTGGAGTAGGATTGATGGGGTGTGGTTAGGTAGGGTAGTACGATGTGGGTGGGGTATGCTTAGGTAGGGTAGGATGGGTGGGAATAAAGTGGAGTATGGTTACGTAAGGTAGGGTAAGGTGGGATGGGATGGGTGGAGTAGGAAGGGTGGGTAGGGTAGTGGATGTTAGGTAAGGATAGGATTGGGGTGGGGTAGGGTAGGGTCCCGAGATTTTGACCCATCCGAGTTCGGGTCCCATCCGAGTTCGGATCCAATACTTAGAAATTTTTACCCATTTGTTCTTGGTGTTCTTGGCGACTCGCCGAGTCGACATGCAGGAATGCCTTCGCAAATCGCAACTTACGGGTTTTTACTCAAAATTTGTCAAACCCAAATTTAACCACATGCAATCCATACAAATGTTTTATTAACATATTTGGGGTGTTTCTACACTATTTTCTCCATTAATAACACCCAAATTCATCAAATTGGACCAAAAATGAGGAAAAAACATCATGAACACAAAAACTCTTAAAACTTCGAATTTCTTACCGTTTAGGACGATTCAACGGTTGATTGTTGTTTCTAAAGTTTCTAGGAATTTCAAATGATGTTTTCCAACTGAATTTACAAACATGCAACCACTGAATTTCAGATTTTAATTCCGAATTTTATGCATTTTTATTCTCAAAATAAAACCCCAAGCGTGGAAATAATGTTCTTACCTTAATTCCAACTGATTCTTGTTAATATTCAGCTTTGATTCGCGAATTTTCCTCCACAAACTCGAATTTCAGCAGATAATTTAGAGAGAGATTGATAACTTGAATGTTAAGAGGTGATAATGAAGAATGAAAGAATCCATGTCTTTTAAATCATATTTTTCGCATATATACACAAGTAGCCCTCGACTTATCTGATTTCATTATATACTGATTTTCATCTTAATTTTATCATCACTAACATTAAATCATGATACTTAATAATAATAATTCAAAATTCTAAAGTTTTTAATTTCTTAAAATAGCAACCAACTTTTAAATTTCCAAATACATAATCATATTTCATAATCCGACTTGATTCCATTAAATTCAAAATTTAAGCTAATTATCCTCAATTACAACTTTTTAAATCTGAGGATGTTACAAGGATAGTGTATGGTGGGACAGGGTAATTTAGGTATGGTTAGGTAGGGTGAGTGGGTGGGTGGTTGATGTAGGGTCGATATGGTAGGTAACATCGACTATTAAAAACGTATTATTAGAATGAAATCTCAATTCTTTGCATATTTGGTAAGAAATTAGATTCCAATGGATGAGGGAAAATTTAATGTCAAAAGGAATTTTATTTCCTTTTCCTACAGCAAACCAAACATACAAAGGAATAGAATTTTCATTTCAATTTCACATATTCCTTCAGACCTTTAGAGTTTGACTTCTTTCAATAGTAAGTTTGCTTATAAAAAAATTCGATTGATTGTAATTTTAATAAGTACCATGTTTTGATTGATTGTAATTTTCGATCGAATATAAGTTTAATCTGTTTTGATTACTTATAATAGTAAAGAAATGTATAAACATAATGACATATTAAACTGAATCATATATTAACTTAACAAAACCCTAATTTTCTTAATTAGAAACATATATAATTTTTTGATATGTATAATATATAAATTCAGCAATTTATACGTTTCGATTTTATACTTCATTGAGTTTATATTTTGTTTACATTTATAATTAAATCAAATTATATATATTTTTTACACTAAAAAAATTATATATTTTGTTTAAACGTTAAAATTATATGTTTCGGTCAAAAGTTATAATTAAATTACAATGTAATAAATTAAAATAATACTTCAATCAAAAGGAATAAAATTTTATGTTTATGTATTTTTCTTAAAAATTATAATTAATAGATACATATTAACATGATAAAATAATTAGATTAAACCGATAAAACTAAAAAGAGTTTAATATGAAAAAAAAAAAACCAACATGTTTTCATACTTTAAATGATTTAATCTCTCCAAGTTATTTTTTCCTAACAAAGTCCTCAAGTTATTGTTTTCAATCCGGTTTTCAGAAAAGTTTTATTTTTCATAATCATCACTGGCTTTTTCCACAAAAACCAACACGTTTTCTCTATTTTTCTCTGAAAATTTCACAAACTTGAAGACTTTTTTGAAAAAATAAAGAAAAATTCTAAAAATCACAAACAAATATATAACTTAAGAATTTTATCGGTAAAAAATAACACAGATGGACTAAACCGTAAAAACGTGAAAAACATGTTGGTTTTTTTCATAATGCAGAACTATAGGCCAACCTTGTGACTGTGACTCTGTGACCCAGCCCACATTACTTCTTCTCGGTGATTCTTGGGCCCAGAAACTGTATCTGTCTCTGCTGATTCTTTTTAAATTTATAATCCAGCCCACTAACCTTAAATTACTTCAGGCCCATGCTGGTTGTCTTCTACAATCGTTAGTACGTTTGGTTCTTTAAAATCCCAGAATAATTGTTAATAGCATGGGTATTCATAAAAATACGAATCCGAGCATCCGAAATAAAAATCCAAAAAATCTGATCCGAAATTTCGGATATTTGAAATTTTGGATACAGATTCGGATAGTAAGATTCCAAAATTTCAGATATTCGGATATCCGATAAATCTGAAAATAAAAAATAATATATTTAGTATTGAGTGTTTACGTAACATTGAGTGCTTATTATTATTCTAATGTATGTTTTTTTTTTTAGTTTTATCTTGATATTAAAGATTTATTAACTAATATTTTATATATTTTAGCTTTTTTAATCGTTTTTTGTCATTTTGAGTAAAATAATTCCGGATATATTTAGTTTGTGATATATTTATCTTTAATATGTATTTGGATATTTGAATTTGTATTTTAGATATTTAAATATTTGATCTAATTTTTGAAAAAAAATTAAAAATATGAATTTTTGGATATTCGGATAATCCAATATCTAAATCCGAAATTTCAGATACCCGGTTTTGGACACCCTTGGATGTACCATATGTATATATAAATATATTGTTAAGTCAGATAAGCTTGATTTATTATAAATATGTAAAGAAGTTTGAAGGAATTATATATATAACATTTTACAAGTTGCATTGTTTTTAGGCTACCATTTTTTTTATTTTTAATCTTCAAAAAAAAATTGCCCTAATACCAACATATAGCCAATGGTTTTAGACATGACACTTTTGTATATATATATATATAGGGAGAGGTTCTTTTAAGAACCTTAAAGATGGTGAGAACTTAGGAACCTTTTAGAGCCCTTGGATCAAAAGGGTATTTTTGGAATAATAAAATATTATCTTTCTCTCTCCACCTTTTTTATTATATGTATCTTTTTTTCACTTTCTCTCTCTTACTTTTTTTTTTCATTTTCATTTTCTCTTTCTTTCATTAGAATTGATTTTAATATTTAAAAAACTTTTTTTATAAAAAAAATAAATTTTTTTTCTATATAAAAAATTATTTAATTGCTAAAAATTTATTGTAATCTATATAGAAATATGATATGTCTATATAAAATGTTATATTTCTATATTTTTTTATGTAGATTAACATTACTATTCATAATCTATGTAGAATGTTATGTTTCTTATATATTTCATATATTTTTATGTTTATTACACAAATCTATATCTTTTTTGTAGATTACCATTACTATTCATTGTGTTTTTGGTATATTTTATATCAGTTGCATACCAAGTGTTCGATAAAATGTTTAAATGAAATCTTTTTTTTTGTTTCAATGTTTTTTTGGTATATTTTATCATTTAATCTACGTAAAATATATGATACTTGACATTCTACACCACATTCTACATAGATTGCATGACATTCTACGTAGATTGAATGCTATTCTAAGTAGATTGCATGATATTCTACGTAGATTGTACATAGAATATGTCCGTCAATACTCTACATAGAATATGACAGATTCATTTTTCATGTTTTATAATGAAGATTATTTGTAAGATATTAGATTTATAATGATTGTAATAGTTATTGGATGTTTTACATGATAATCTATGTAGATTACATAATAATCTACGTAGATTACATGATAATCTACGTAGATTAAATGATAATCTAAATAGAATATAATACAATACTACTTGTAAAAAATCACACATAACCTATGTAGAATGTTATGTTTCTTATATATTTCATATATTTTTATGTTTTTTTATACATTTCTATATCTTTTTATGTAGATTAACATTACTATTCAATGTCTTTTTGGTATATTTTATATCAGTTGCATACCAAGTTTTTGATAAAATGTCTAAATGAAATCTTTTTTTTTTTGTTTCAATGTGTTTTTGATATATTTTATCAGGCAATCTACGTAGAATATATGATATTTGACATTCTACACGAAATTCTACGTAGATTGCATGTCATTCTACGTAGAATGAATGACATTCTACGTAGATTGTACATAGAATATGTTCGTTAACATATTCTATATAGAAAAAAATATTTTATATAGACATATAATATTTCTATATAAAATACGTTATTTTTTAGCAATTAAATAATTTTCTATATAGAAAAAATAATTTTTTTATAAAAAACGTTTTTTTACTTTAAAATCAATTATAATGAAAGAAAAATAAAATGAAAATGAAAAAAAGTAAGAGAGAAAGAGAAAAAACAGATTTTTTTTCCCAAAAATACCATTTTCACACAGTTTCAAAATTCTCCACAATCAAAGTTCAAAATAATTACAAAATTGTCATCCTATATATCAACCATTGATTATCATAGTTATTAGATGTTTTACATGATAATCTATGTAGATTACATGATAATCAACATAGAATATATGATACAAGACTACTTGTAAAAAATCACACATAATCTATGTAGAATGTTATGTTTCTTATGTATTTCATATATTTTTTTGTTTCTTATACATTTCTATATCTTTTTATGTAAATGTACATTAACATTCAATGTGTATTTGGTATATTTTATCATGTAATCTATGTAGAAACTTGACATTCTACATGACATTCTACGTAGATTGCATGTCATTCTACGTAGATTGCATGTCATTCTACGTAGATTGAATGTCATTCTATGTAGATTGAATATCATTCTACGTAGATTGCATGACATTCTACGTAGATTCTACATAGAATATGTTCGTCGATACTCTACGTAGATTGCATGTCATTCTACGTAGATTGCGTGACATTCTATGTAGAGTATCGACGAACATATTCCATGTACAATCTACGTACATTGGACAGATTCATTTTCCATATTTTATAATTAAAATTATTTGTAAGATATTAGATTTATAATGAATGTAATAATTATTAGATGTTTTACATGATAATCTATGTTGATTACATGACAATCTACGTAGATTACATGATAATCTACATAGAATATAATACAATACTACTTGTAAAAAATAACATATAATCTATGTAAAATGTTATGTTTCTTATATATTTAATATATTTTTATGTTTCTTATACATTTCTATATCTTTTTATGTAGATTAACATTACTATTCAATGTGTTTTTGGTATATTTTATCATGTAATAATCTACGTAGAATATATGATAATTGACATTCTACACGACATTCTACGTAGATTGCATGTCATTCTACGTCGATTGCATGCCATTCTACGTATATTGCATACCATTTTACGTAGATTAAATGTCATTCTACGTAGATTGAATGTCATTCTACGTAAAATGCATGTCATTCTACGTAGAATGCATGACATTCTACGTAGATTATACATATAATATGTTCGTCGATACTCTACATATAATATGACAGATTCATTTTTCATGTTTTATAATGAAGATTATTTGTAAGATATTAGATTTATAATGATTGTAATAGTTATTGGATGTTTAACATGATAATCTACGTAGATTAAATGATAATCTAAATAGAATATATAATAGAAGATTACTTGTAAAAAATCACACATAATCTATGTAGAATGTTATGTTTCTTATATATTTCATATATTTTTATGTTTTTATACATTTCTATATCTTTTTATGTAGATTAACATTACTATTCAATGTCTTTTTGGTATATTTTATATCAGTTGCATACCAAGTGTTTGATAAAATGTCTAAATGAAATCTTTTTTTTTGTTTCAATGTGTTTTTGATATATTTTATCAGGTAATTTACGTAGAATATATGATATTTGACATTCTACACGACATTCTACGTAGATTGCATGTCATTCTACGTAGAATGCATGACATTCTACGTAGATTGTACATAGAATATGTTCGTTAACATATTCTATGCAGAAAAAAAATATTCTATATAGACATATAATATTTCTATATAAATTACGTTATTTTTTTAGCAATTAAATAATTTTCTATATAGAAAAAATAATTTTTTTATAAAAAAACGTTTTTTTACTTTAAAAATCATTTATAATGAAAGAAAAATAAGATGAAAATGAGAAAAAGTAAGAGAGAGAAAGGGAAAAAGCTGATTTTTTTTCTTCCAAAAATACCCTTTTCACACATTTTCAAGATTCTCCACTATCAAAGTTCAAAATAATTACAAAATTGTCATCTAATATATCAACCATTGATTATCATTAATCTAAAGGCCATAAAAGGTTCTTAGGTTCCCACATTTTTTATGGTTCTTAGAAGAACCCTCCCCTATATATATATATATATATATTTAATATACAGTTTAAGGCTTTAAGCATATGTGTAAGTAGAGGGCTAGAGCCCACCATTCGTACTTTCTTTTAACTTTTGAACATCATATAATGTTTTTAGAAGGGCAAATGGTCAAAAATAGTAACAAGTTTTGACATTTTTATCATTAATAGTAACATTATTTATTTTTTATCATTTATAGTAACAACTTTTTATTTTTCTATCAATAGTAGTAATGGGTGACCTGGAAACTTGTTTAGCAGGTCACCAACAACTTTTTAGTTATCAAAAATAGTAACAACTTTTCATATTTTTATCAATAACAGTAACATATCAAATTAAACCAATTTTTTTTTATTTTTTAAGTTTTTCTAAGATTTCATAAACACCAAAATAAACTCAATTTATGTTTTAATTTATTTAATTACATTTTTACTATCTTTAGTGACTATTTATTTTATTTCATTAAATTTATTTATTTACAATTTTTATTTTTTCATAACCTTATAAATATCAATATGTATTCTGAATATTTATGTACGATTAGATAATATTTGATTATTTATTCACAATTACATATAATATGAACGAAAAAATACTACGAATCATTTCAATTTCACTTTTTCCAAACGAAAAAACCATGAATCATTCTCTTTTTAGTTTTTCCCAACAAAATAATATGAACTATTTTGATTTTTCTTGTTTCTTCAATCTAAATGAGTTGTAGTTTTTTATATAAAAAACTAAAAATAAAAATTGGTTGCAATATTTTTCAAGCAGAAAAACTATAAACCACAATTATTCATAATTTTTTGTGTTGTTAAAAATCGTGACACACCGTCTTTGAGAAATATTACGTGGATTTAATTTATTGGTTGATTAGCTTATTAATATTGCATTAGGGCAATGGTATGACGATTAGTGGAATGAACACGTGTCGGGGTCGACTATACATGTCACCGGGTTATAATTCTAGCTGATTATTAATAATTATGAGACCACAGAATTAAATGGGAATATTGATATTAATTATGAAATATTGATAACGGGGTCCGGTATCTGTGTCGAACCCGCGTTATAAACGATATGTTTATATGTATAACACGTTTAACTTTTTGCTTCCTTTACATTCATTCCAAAACCAATTGAGAAGTGTTGTGTGTGTTTGTAAGAGCAAACAGAAGGAAAAAAAGTCGTAACTGATTGGGTCCTAGTTTTTCATTCGGGAAAGCTAAAAGTTAAAACGGTTTGTAATCAATTTCGTTTGTAATTTATTAAAAATCCAAACAATTTGTAAGTTTAAATAAAAAACTATGACTCATTTAGACTGGACTAAACCAGAAAATGGAATGATTTGTATTATTTTGTTCTATTAAAGCTATGAAAAAGATGGTTCGTAGTTTTTTAGTTGGAAAAAAATGAAAATTGAAATAATTCATAGTATTTTTTTCATTCATATCATATATAATTGTGAATAAATAATCGAATATTATATATCCGTAAATATTCGGAATACAAATCTGGTTTGTTTTGAAATATTAGAAAACTTAATAAAATAGAAATATTATGTTATAATTTGATATGTTATTATTATTGATAAAAATCTGAAAAGATGTTACTATTTTTTATAACTGAAAAGTTGGTGACCTGCTAAACAGGTTTCCAGGTCACCAATTACTATTATTGATAGAAAAATAAAAAGTTGTTACTATAAATGATAAAAAATAAATAATGTTACTATTAATGATAAAAATGTCAAAACTTGTTACTATTTTTGGTTATTTGCCCTTTTTAGAAAGGAAAAATCATGTAAAAAACATACGTATTTTCAGTATTTTTTTGAATAAGTCGTTGTACCAAAAACGTTTCCACAAAAGTCTCTCAACTTAAAAATATTTTCGTAAAAATCACCACATATAAAATGTTTCCGTAAAAGTCATTTAACTTAACAATATCTTAGAAAAACTTCTGAAAAATCTCATAAAACAACACAATTCGTAAAATATCTCAAGTTAAAAGAATTTTATGGAAACGTTTTTTTGTATAGGGACTTAATCGAAAAATATCAAAAGTATGTTGGTTTTTTTATATAATTTTTCCTTTTAGAAAATAGTATTTTATGCAAATAATGCTTCTTTTTGTTTCATTTTAGCTACTATGCCGTATAATATATGTTTATATTAATCTATGTATTTTAGGTTCTAAATTTTTTTTCTTCATTTTAGATGCTACCCGGATGTATTATATGTTTGTATTCTTTTTTGTATAGGGACTTAATCGAAAAATATCAAAAGTATGTTGCTTTTTTGTATAATTTTTCCTTTTAGAAAATAGTATTTTATGCATATAATGCTTCTTTTTGTTTAATTTTTAGCTACTATGTCGTATAATATATGTTTATATTAATCTATCTATTTTAGGTTCTAATTTTTTTCTTCATTTTAGATGCTACCCGATGTATTATATGCTTCTATTAATCTACATTTTATAACCAATAACGTAATTTAATAAATTGTGTTTTACACCCTGTCGCAATGCGCGGATGAATTTAACTGGTTATCCAACAAATTCGATATGCTCATCTGATTTATTATTCAAATTTGAATTTACAATTAGGATTTATCAAAAATTAATAAAAAGAAAAAAAAAAAACAATTACCATGCGATTGTAGAAGTATCCTGCCCTTTTCTATTTTTAGCTCACTTTTATTATATAAAATTTCAAAATTTGACTTATATGTATCACAATAATACAGTGAGATTCATATAAGATAACCAATAAATATTATGCATTTAATGTATAATATTTTGTAATTTTTTGTAATGTGCATTTGATGTGTAAATTTATATATTTTTTGTTTAAATTTGTGCTTTTAATGTATATATTATAAATTTATAATTTTACATATATATTTAATATGAAAAATTGATATCTTATATAATGAAGGTGAGCATTAATAAAATAAAAGAGAAATAGAACTTATTATTTTTAAAAATGTTAATTAGAGAAAAATGTAACATATTATCGTCTTTTTCTATTTTGGGTAACATATTAATTATTTTTCGGTTAAGGAAACATACTAATTAAAACACATCAATCTAGATAATATTATCATTAAATTGATTGAAAGTCACAAGTTTTTTATTCAGCCAGTAAAACTTTTGCACGTGTTTATAAAGACACTTTGTAAAAATTATCAATTACCTGGTTAGTAATTTGTTACCATAATTGGTGTGCTTTATTGGTATATTTCCTAATCGAATTTTTTTTAATATGTTACCCAATACTATCTATTCTATTAAATAAGTAACTAAACGCCACATGACACTTGAATAGATGTCACTTAGCTTAACAATGATACATCATGTGTATGTGTACTTTACTATTTTTTACTATTAATGAATTAATTAATAAAATGATCTAGTTAATAATAAATAATTTATTATATTTTATAAAACAAAAGTTCACAAATATCCGTTAGTGGCAGACTACAAAATCGCTTTCTGTTCATCTGTTAGTGTTATCTCCCTTTTATTTAAGTACATGCTTTATATGTTTTAGAAATCTCGTTAGTAGTATAATATTGTTTTATTTGTTGTTTCTATAATTATTTTTAAATGTATACATATTTAAAAAAAAAACGATTATTTAAGGATGTTGTGTATTACACGAGTAATAAACTTGTTAGAACAAATATAACAATATGTTACCTTTTTTTTTGTAATTATCCGTTTATAAAATCTATAAATAATATAACTAATTTTATTCATCACTATCTAATGATGTTATTTGTCATCATTATCTATTTAATAAAACTTAATTTATTAGCTAATCCAAATTCAAATAAAATCTTAATTTAACTGGGTTTTTAAAAATTTTAATATATTAAGTTTTAATATATATATATATATATATATATATATATATATATATATATATATATATATATATAGTCAGTTTCAAAAAAGTATCTCTCGAAATCAAGTGCACCCAAATGTACCAACCTTAAAAAACTTTATTTTAATTTTTTTGACATAACCATGTTTAAATTAATGTTATAGTCATGATACATGAATTTCACATACATTCACACTTTCTGTGTCCTTAAAAATTATGTAAATGCTCAATGCATATTTATGTGAATGGTCATCCAAGTGAATGATCATTTACACCATTTACATGATTTTTTTTACCATTCACAAGATTTATGATGTTGCTCATTTTTTTAAAAAAAGTCATATAATGTTGTCTTATACATGTCTATTCGAAAAAAATTTACGTGAATGACCATTTCCATTAGGGTACGCTGTAATCTTATAAGTACGTTGATGAACCTGATTCTATATATATATATATATATATATATATATATATATATATATATATATATATATATATATATATATATATATATATATATATATATATATATATATATATATAAGGGTTCATTGGGAACCTAAATTTTGTGTTGATTTGTAGAACCAATATCATCCATAGATTAGATTAATGGAATGATCTTGATTAAAAGAGTCAAGTTTGGAATTAGAGAAAAAAAAATATTGATATTTTAATTCTTTGAGGGTAAAAAAGGAAAAGATTGGATATAGCAAAAAGAATAACATTAGCAAAATAAATATCATTTTTCGTTAAATTAAAATTAATATGATTAATTTTTAAATCAAAAAAATTATACCATAAAAACGAGAATTTTATACTCTTTAAAACGAGACCGGTCATGATATATTTTTTTCAAAAAATTTTACGTGTTTATTTTTCGTAAAAAAAAATTTTACCCAGACCACGATGCAATATAGCATGGTGAGATCATTCAATGTCGAAGGAACACTTGATATCGTATATTCAACGTTGATGCAACACTGCATATACGTTCACTATTAATAGAGCCAAAATAATGGTCAGAATTAGTAGTCAAAGTTGGTGGATTTAATGAGAACGATCATGATATATATTTTTTCGAAAAAATTTACATGTTTATTTTTTTGTAAAATTTTTTTTTTTTACCCAGACGACAATTTAATATGTTATATAGATATCATTCAATGTCGAATTACAGTTTATATCACATATTCAACGTCGAAGTGATCCTATATATCATATAGTGTTATATTATCAAAGTGGACAGTCTAACTTGGTAGATTACTATTAATTCAATGTTAATTGCATAATTACCATTTTATCCCTAGTATTATATTATAATTCAATGGTTTAGATTGGTTCTATGGTTCTGCACTAAATTAGGGTTCTGCAATGATCCCAACCATATGTATATATATATATGTGTGTGTGTATATATATATATATATATATATATATATATATATATATATATATATATATATATATATATATATATATATATATATATATATATATGTGTGTGTGTGTGTGTGTGTGTGTGTGTGTGTATGGAACCAATTAAAACCGAAAATTGCAAATAAAAAATATACTTCTTATAACAATGTGTACACAAAAAAACAAAAAAGATGGATAAAAAAGTGTCGATAATGATGTTCTCATATAAGCTATGTAGTTTCGTCATCCCAAAAATTGTTCCAACAAATGATATTCTCGGTTTTCACATTGTGAGCTTTTAAATCATTTTCTTAATTTACATGCTATAGGCTTTTCAAATTCTCATTTCCATGCCCGATAAAATTGATACCCGCATAACCATTAACTGATAACCAAGAATTGAAGATTATAAAACTGGTAACCGAACTGAATACTATAAATCAATTCCAATCGGTTTCGATTCCGGTTCGATTGTAGTTTTGGTTTGGTTTTCCGGTCATTCGACACATCCTTACCCAGATTACGTTGCAATTATCCTAGTAAAATCAGAATCCAACATAATGTACTTAGCAGATATATGGGTAGTCAAAATTTCCTCCACAATGATAATAAATTCTCATGCTTGGATATAAAACTATTACATATCACTATATCAGAGTTCATAGGTGCTACAACATCAAAGGCCCGATATCCAAAACGGCCAATCACACACATACATCTAATGCTTATCGTCAGATTTTTGTTACTTTATACCAAAATAAACTAAAACAAAGAAAGAAATAATCTTAGCCTAACATAAGGCTCGAATACAGTCATCTAGGAGACATAAACAAGAGGTTTCCACATAGCGAATGTGGTAGCGACGATGCGGGTCGTGTCAATCCGCTCACATTACCGATAACACATCTACTACATAAGTCACCCGACGACAACAATGGGAGTCATACTCGCCTAAGTACCATGTCGGGCGATCCCTAACTTGACTGGCCACAATGTCCAGACTGATCCAACTCATGACCTGTAAAATTAATCCCCCGTACTGGGTAAGCCCAAGGCCTAGAGAATAATACTTTTGAATAACATAAACAATACATATATGTACACAGGGTATCAACAAAGTGAATCATAAAAACATGTTCATGATATGATGACATGAATACATAACATGAAGTGTGGACCACGCCCCAACCGATGGCAGTCAAGTGGCACACGAGCGATTAATCTCACTCCTCGTCCATTGAAGTCAAGTGGGTGAATCTCGCGCCCCGTCCATGGAAGTGAATCTCGTGCCTCGTCCTTAGAAGTCGAGCAAGATAGGCGAGCCTCGCGCCCCATGCTTGGAAGTCAATCGAGATAGGTGAGCCCCACGCCCCGTCCTTGGAAGTCGAGCGAGATAAGTGAGCCTTGCGCCTCGTCCTTGTAAGTCAAGCGAGATCACATGGCCAATCCAACGCCCTGGCCTTAATTTCACGGAGTCAATCGAGAATATCAAATGGTTGTGCTTGCAAAACTTCTACTGCCAAGCATAATTCCCCGTATCCCACCTCACGTCGTATAATCAATATGCATACCATGAACCATCCCTCATTATGTTATATAATGCAAATCAATGTCATAATATATGTAATAAAAAAGAACGACAATATCGATGAATCCAATTATAATTAGCATTCCAACATATATCATCAAAATAATATATATATATATATATATATATATATATATATATATATATATATGTGTGTGTGTGTGTGTGTGTGTGTGTGTGTAGGTTATGATGTATAAAATAAATTACTTACAGATATTGGTGTTTTTGTAATTCCCAAATACTGTGCTTAGGTCTCGAACCTCAATTGCGGATCTTCCACACACGACCTAATATTGTCACACAAGTAGGTCCTGCTATAAGTCACACTATAGTCATTAAATCGAGCCCCAAACATCGTGTTCGCGCTCCATGAGTTTCTACTGAGACTTAATCATGTTCCTCCTTCATGTTTAGTCCTTAAATCGATCATCATCGAAGGTCTATAATCATGTTTAAGCATAACATTTAAGTTTCATATCATAAGTAATTTAAATAAGCCACATCCCTTCTGTCAGATGGGGAACACGACGTGTAGGATTCCAACGCGGTGCGCTAATAAAAGCTAGAACCAAACTCGTCATTTTGTTTGAGGGGAACGCGGTGCGCTCATACTTGCAATAGCATATCTTCATCTTCAGCCAAGAGTGCGACGCGTAAGTAATGAATGTCACACGCTTCTATGATGGCTAAGAGCCCTAGAGGCTGAAAACACATGAATGTGGTGCGTTTGTGAAGAGCGCGATGAGCTTAAGGATCGCGAAAGCGCCTCCAACTTGCGAGTTTTAACATGCAAACATCAATTATATCAAATACCAATCATTGCAAACGACTTCAAACACATTGCACACATGTTCATTTTAATAAATAAAACACATCAAGATTTTACAAATCTTTGTTTTTGCCAAAAATGTTCATTTTAACATAAAAGTTCATATACGATCATTCAAGTTCATATACGATCATTCACATTATTATTTGAGCAAAAAATTTGAAGCTCATAAATCAACATTTCAAAACATCAAGATGTTTATTTCGAAGATCTAACATGAATCACGAAAATTTCTATTTTTGACAAAAATTTTAAATATGTATAACTCGCAAAATACTCAGCCATCTGATGTAGTCTTTTAGGAAAATTTTAGAAATCATCATTTGGACGTTTTCCAAGTGTTTGTTTGAACTTTGGTTTAGTTTTGTCGAAAACACCATTTTTGAGCTTTCAAGCTCCATTAATGGAGGTTCTATAGAGAGATGGTTTTCTAGAGAGTTTGAGGCATATAAACATGTATAATTTCATATTCGTCATGTGGAAACATAGAACTCAAATATCGAAAGATTATACCTCAAGACACTACTAGAGAAACCATAATAAAGCCAGGTTAAAAATGTAATATAGCCCGGTTATTTAACCTGGCTTTAAAAGGGGGTGGCTTTATTATAAACCAAATAAAGCCCGGTTATTTAACCGGGTCTGATAAGTAATAAAGCCCGGTTTGTTATTAGATAACCGGGTCTGATTAGTAATAAAACTAAGGAAAAAATCCTACATAAAGCCCGGTTTACTACTAAAAAACCTGGTCCCAAACGAATATTTTTTTTTATAAATAATTTTTGTTTTTAATCTTTTTCCAGCATAAAGCTTAATTTAACGGTAACCTGTGTTTCCTAATACGTGCAGAAAATACAAGATTATAGAAATCAATCGTAAACTATTTCAACGTGCATAACATTCCAATTTTACAAATTCTACTTCAAAAACATGTTTCAATGTACATAACATTCCAATCTTCCAAAAACTAAGTCTAAAAACTGTTTAAACAGGTATGTAATTGTCTCATGGCCAAATATAGATCGTCATCATTTTTCCACAACCGAAGGTCCATGACTTGTTCGTCAAGTGCGTTACCCAATACCCGAAAAGCACTAAATTCTGACCTTATAGTCAAACGAATCGATATTCCGCGAAGATTAATAATTCAACATCCAATATGATCCATTCTCATTCCCAAAATAGTCCTTACATTTGGTCATATTCTATTACATGTCCGATAAATTCGCTTAGTCGGATTTTATAAAATTTTAGGTGTTACAACGCGCCAATAATTTTGTAGTCTGTTAGAACCTTTTTGTATCTAAATAGTTTATGTGTATGTTTGTATCTAAATAGTTTATGAACCCACGTATTACGTGGATTAATTTTAATAAATAACTAGATTAATACACATGTATTACATGGATTGATGTAAAAGATTCGTTATAAATTAAATATTAATAAAGAGGTGAGATCCTTTGAAAACCTTCAAAAAATTTTTTTTTAAAATACGATACAATAAAAACCAATAAAGAGATGTCATACATGCAAATGTATATACATTATATAAAAATATAAAATTTATATAAAATAAATACACGTTATATAAAAATATTAAATTTTGAAAAAGTAAAAAGTATCGGTAAAAATATATTTCATAGCATTTTTTTATTATAATAAAATATATAAATACTATGTTATATATAAACTAAAATATTAATATATAATTTAAAAAATATATATTTATAGTGAAAAGTTTTAAATAATCATAAAAAACATAGCCATGTTTCAGGTTTTGTTTTTAATGAAAACAAAAGTTTTATGAAAACATGTTTATTTGTTTTTTTTATTCATTTTCATAAAATTTTAATTTTCAAAAATTGTAACTAAAATGTTGAAACAACTTGAACTTATTTTCAACAATTTTCAAATTAAATGAAAACAAGGAGTTTTCAAATTTTCAAAATCATGCTTAAAACGCTTGTTTTTAGAATTTTCACTTGTTTTTGGGAGAAATAAATCTAAAAACACTAATGAAATATTTCGTCAACTAAACATGGCAAGCTTTCCATGTCGATTATTGTCGATCTTGAATTTGAAACTCGAAGCTCAAATTTTGACTCAACTCGATTGAGTTTAAATATTTAGTTGAAATTCCATACATGTATCGGTATTTTTGAGCTCGACTCAACTCGATAGTTTATTAATGATTAATTGCATAAAAGGTAACACAGTTATAGTTGATTTCTATTCAGGTAATGAACTAAACTATCTTCATAAAAAGGTAACATAATTATAAACTGTTTTTAAATATTAAAGCTTGGCATTGTTATAAAAAATGTCACTATAAAATGTTGTAAAAACGGTCATTAAAAGCAAAAATTATCTTTTTACAATTTTGTTCTATATGTGTTACCTTTGTATGGGAGCAAATGTAGTTACCAATAAAAATTGACTTTACTCATGTTAATTTTTCGATTATCGATTTTAAGTTATGTCATGTAAATTGAGCTACTGCTTATTGTGTTGTTTGAGTTTTCATGATGCCAGATGTCATATATGGATCTCGATTGTGATAAATTCACAACCATGATGTAATGAGGATTTAACTAGATACTAAACGTGTTTTATATAATTTTTACAAACCGTTTGACATTCTTTGTTGAAAATCTAAAACCAATAATGTTCCTTTAAAGGCCTTCGTCAACATCGATTCGATATTGATCGTGGTTTAACAACTTTTATCGCCTTTTTATGCATCTTGTAAAAGACTTGTTCCATTGTATCATATTCTACTAGGTTATTACTCATGTATTACATGGGTTAATTTTAGAAATTGATATATATATATATATATATATATATATATATATATATATATATATATATATATATATATATATATATATATATATATAATAATTATATGAATAATAAAGTTTGCTTAATTTGAGTTAGTTAGTTATTGAATTAATCCATATTAGATTTACATAGATTTGATTTGCTTTAAAAATTAAAAATATAATCAGTAGATGACGTGGCAAAAGGAGAGAGCGACATGTGACAAATTAAATGAGAGCGTGTCATGTGGCAAATTAAATGAGAGGATGACATGTGTCATTTAGTTACTTTTTTATAGTATAGATAGATGTTGTATTCCTTCTGGCCTAGATGATAATAAAAGTTCCCTCCATTTTTTAATAAAATTTTTTGTAAATTATCAAGGGTGCTACTTCATGCACCATACTTTATAACAATTAATCTGTAGGTCAATTAACCTACATCACTTTCAATAAAAAAAGAGAAACCATACACCCAATCATAAACACAATTTAGTCAAATTATAAATCAAAATTATAAGGTATGATGTATGACAAATCAGGGTACCATACAAAAAGGAAATTGCCATTATCAAATATGAAATTTAATTTGGACATTAATGAGATTGGTGTATTTTTCTTGACATGGACCCATTCCCAATAAATTACACTTGAAATGGTTAAAACCCTCGAATCATCTTTTTTCCCATATTCTCTCTCTCTCTCTCTCTCTCTCTCTCTCTCTCTCTCTCCAACAAACCACCGATAACCATAAATCTCTCGCACTGAAATACTCGTCTCCGATGGGCCTCGGAGCATAAAATCAGTCGGCAGGCAGCAAAAGTTGATAGAAAAAAAATGGGCAAGTACATGGGGAGGAACTCAAAGTCGACTACTGAAGATGTACATTCTCACTGCGGCGTCCATACACGTGCCAAAACCCTAGCTCTCCAGAAAGCTGTGGTTTCCTCCGGTGCCGGTTCCTACATTCAACTCCGGAGCCGGCGACTCGTCAAGCCAAGTCCCGTAAAGAGACAAAAGGAGAATCGTGTTCCACCAAAACTGAATAAAAGTTCTTGCAAAGGTGCCGCTGGGTCGTCCAAACTGAAGGTTAATACTGGGAAATCTTCTAAGAAATTGGTTGCTAGGAAAGAGGAGGAGATTCGTCAAGAGAGTGAGATTCGGGATGCTGAAGATTTGGGAATCGATGAAGAAGCTTCGTTTGCTGAGAATGTTTTGGAAATTGACGCTAGAGAAAGGTGGGTTTTAAATTTTTTTTTTTGTTTGATTGAAATTGAAAAATTAGGGTTTTAAGTGTTTTTCCCGAATGATTTTGAGTTTTTTTTTTCCACCCCTGAGGTTTTGTTAATTTATTGATTCATTCAAAATTAAAAATAAGGGGTTTTGCCTATATATTACGAATTACAGATTGAAGGTAGAGAAAAATGGCTTTTATATTGCTTTTCCTTTTAATTTTGTTTTGCTTGATTGGAATTTCATAAATTAGGGATTTTTCCCCTAAAATGATTTTAAGTTTTTCTGGGTTTTGTTTAATTTTCTCTTCTTCCAAAATTATGAATTAGGGTTTTTTCTGAGTAAGTTCTCAATGATGAAGGGGTAGGGGTTTTCTTTTACAGTGAATTTCAATTTTCTTAACCATTTATCTTCTATTTTTTTTCTTGATTGAGATCTGTGAATTAGTATTCTTCTCTTAGCATATCTCTTAATTGTGCTACTTTTGGTTAAAAGTGCATAAAAACTTGAATTTATCAATCTGTGTGGATTAATTTCTTGTGTGGAAATGATTGATGTTTGTATTAATTAATGTGGGGCTTTGGATCTTCTGTTTATCTAGTATATTTTTCTTTGCCTGAAAAGTCTCTTCCAAAAGGGCTTTTTCTGCTCTCTGTCATTCTAAGGTTGTTTCAGTCTGCAAGGAAAAGAAAGTAATGTATAAAATTTCTTTATTATTTAAAAAAAATTAAAAAATTCTCCCAAGTTTTGAAAAAGGGGTTTACTTTCATCTTTGAAGGATCATGCTTTGATTTTGTTATAATTCAAGCATTATATTCTCTTTTTTTATATGAACCCTCTGTTCTCTGGTTACATGAATTCATAAGTTCTGAAATTTTTATATTTTGATTTTCTGTGCTGTTACTTCAACTCCTTGTTTAATCTTGAAAGGTAATTTCCAACGTCAATTAATTGCAAATTTGCTGCATATGGTAACATACTTTTGCATTTTAAACACAAAAACTAAAGCCCTTGTTCACACACACACACACACACACACACACGTGTGCGTGTCTTTGCACTTTGAGGATTTTTCAATGTCTTGATCTTTCTTGATTTTTTGTGATGGATGTGTCTTCTAAATTACAAATGCATTGGAGTAAAGCCGTAAAGCCATAAACATCGTAAAACTTTAGCGATGGTTCTAACCTCTAACCGATCATGGTGTTGGGAATGCTCTTTTGGCTTTCGTGTTTGGCTTATATGGTTACAATTACGAAAGAACCATTTTTCGCTGTTCTCATTATCATTTCCTTGGATGCCTTTGGGTTTACTTCAATCATGCAAGATTATGAGTTGTGATTCTTTATTGGGATCGTAATTTCCTGCGAGGCTAGTATGATTTGACACTTGTCGGATTCATCGGGGTCCAAGAGGGTCCCAAATGGGAATCTCTCCTATTAGGTTTTCTTTTAAGAAAGACTTTTACTTTAGGTAATTCAATGTAGTAGGTGCAACTTTCAACACCTATATGGAATATGGAATATATACCCTCCGAAATTTCTTGATCTCGTTATATCGATACTTGTTTGTATGGCTAATTATTTGTGGGAATAATGATTCCACTTCCACATCTTTCTTGTGGCAGGAGCACCCGAGAGACCACACCGTGCAATTTAATTAGGGATCCAGACACTATCAGTACTCCGGCTTCTTCTACAAAGCGAACTTATTCTACCAACTCCAATTACATAGTCCAAAACTCAGCACCAAGGCAGATCCCATCAACAATTGAAATGGATGATTTCTTTACAGGGCCAGAGAAGCAGCAGCAGAAGCTATTCATTGAGAAGTATAAATCTACATTTTTTTATGCAATATGATTAGACGATCCCAATTTTGTTTATTATTTCTTTCGAATTATATTTGCAGGTACAACTTTGATCCAGTGAACGACAAACCTCTACCTGGGCGCTATGAATGGGTGAAAATGGATGGGACCAAAAACATTAACTAACCAGTAATGCTGTCTTTTGTTTTTCGTTTCTTAGTTAATGTTTAAGCGTAGACTAGTTGAAGATATGGGTAGAAATGGGGACGATGGTATTTTCTAAAATCCCGATCGCCCTTATGTTTAATTTGTAAAGAAAAGAAGTAGGAGCAGCCATGAAGGAAGAAAAAAAAGACTTTAGTTTAGTGTGTAGATTAATGATCTGTAACATAAGAAAATATGTTTTTAACAGATCATCTACTAACAAGGGGAAGAAGAAGAAGAAGATGGTGGTGGTTCAAATGACTTTTAGGTTAGACAGAAAAGCTTTTTACAAAAGCATTCTTGTTTTTATTGACTTTGATTGTCTATACTCAATTGTACTGATGGTAAAAAAATGTTTGAAAACACCCCTCCTTCCCCTTAATAAAAATGACAATATTCCCTTCTTTAATATGTTGTTTTATCATCATTTATGATTTGGTGTCCTTTTTACATTCATGTAGATAACAAAATACATTGGATCTTGATGTGTAAATTTGGATGCTTTTATAGTAGGCCTAGTGACCTACCATTTACTTTAGACCATTTTGATGAAAGGAATTGATTGGAGGTGATGGATGGTACTAGTTACATCATTCATTCATTCAATGTCAAATAAAACACAAATGTATGGTCTAATTGGACCCCCAAAAATTTCATTGGACCTCATGGATGTGTGTGGTGGTTGTTCAAAAGATGTGTGTGGGGCAAGGGGTCCAAAGAGTATAACCCTACAAGAACGAGAAGTGATTTGTAAACATCAATTTTAACTAAAATGATTATTTTATCTTTAATCGTATTTTAATAAGGTTTATCTTGTACCTCTAAAAGTAAAGGAAAATTTGTCATTTTAGATAAAATTATTATGTGTGTTAAAAATGTGTTTGTGTGCAAATCACTTCCCTATAAAAAATGGCATATATAGCAACTTTGATGATGTTTAGATTAATATATTGTTAAAATTACTACTTATATCAATAAAGTTAAATTTGCTTTCCCAGGGCGTTAGGGTTGTTATATACTTACATGGTTACATGTACTCTCCTTCTAAAAAAGTGATAAGAGAGGAGATAAAGTCGGGATTAGGATACGGATGAAATGAAACATGATAGCAAGAGCATGTATGACAATGAATTCTTAGGAGCTTCAGTTTTTGTTTTTGAGAAGCTCTGTGTTAAAAGTTTGTTTGGATAGCCGATGTAGGAGTTAGCTTTTCATTTTGAAATAAAATCTCTTTTTGAGTTTTTATCACATAAATTTACTTTTTTATCTTTTTAGTAATCATAAGTTGCAATCCTTAATTACTATTAAATATATGTATTAAACTAAGCTCTAGCTCTTTTAATAAATCATAGGTCTCAAAAAAAATTCAACTATTTAGTATATTTTTAGTTTGAAATTATAACTAGTTTCATTATATATCCTCTAAATGTTAAATCACAAGGATATATATAAATTCATAGTGAGAGGGACTGTAAGTAAAATTCCCCAATTGTAAATTTGGACTGTAGAATGCAATTTATTTTGGTGATTGGAAAAATTAATCAAATATGGTTGGTAGTGATGGTGGGGTAGGTTTGTTGGTTGTATAGGGTTGGAAGAATCTTGTTTTTCAACAATTGTGTCAGTTTGTGCCTTCTATTTTTATACAGCGGTTGCAATTTTTTTTTATCAGACTTTATTTGTTATATTATCTTCACATAAGGAATGAGTTTGATTTTAAAATCGGTTCAAATCGAATTTTCAAATATAAAAAAAATAACAAAAACCAAAAAAGCTGAAAAATTAGGATTGAGAAATTCTGTTCAATACATGTTCTAGTTATTTAGATTTTACGAAGAAAAAATATAAAACCAGACCGAATCGAATTTAACCTGATGAAACCTGAAAACAAAACTTTAGGGATCGAGAACCGGTCTGAAAGTATGTAAATCAGTGTTGTTCGGTGATGGTTACAGGCCGGTCCCTATTCAGATTGAGTAAAATGACTTTTTTGTTTATTCTTACTTGTAATTGTTTAGAAACTAATAGATAAGAATGTTTGTTTGTTTTTTGTATTAGATACGATGCATTTTGAGTAAGATACACGTAATGATGTAAAGTGTCTCTCTCACTTTGAAGTTTCAATCGAGCATATTGATCCCTTTTTAGACGACGGGAGCCCTATTGAAATAATGAACAAAATTGAATTGTCATTTTGATGTGTACTTATGGATGAAAGGTTGATCTGTTATGTAGAGTTGCGTAAGATTGAAGAAAATCTAACCAAACTCAAGAAATTATTAAACACAACTTTTGTTAATCACGAGCCCTAAAGAACAACCGGCTCAACGCCGCCCTATTACTTACAACACAAACTACACTACAATAACACTCTGAGTCTTCATCGACAGATGAAGCTCACACTCTTAACAATTAAAACAACAAACTATTAAATGCTCGAGACTTCTGGGAGAATGAAGCGTACATAACGAGAACCAAAGAGACGAAATAATACCCTCTAAACAATACAGATTCAAAACAAATAGAACTCGCTCTCAAGAACTTTTGGACAAATATATTTACAGAGTAACCCTAGGAGAAATCCTAACTTTCTTTGAAAAAGAAAGAAGTGGATTCGCTACCAAATTTTCTCCTAAATGTAAAGAACTTGTGTTTTTGGACACGACTTATAGAAGGAAACAAAAAATCTGAACATTTTTAGGAAAGGAAGAGGATATAAATAGAAGGAAATAAAGGAAAATAACCAAAAATAGGAGGAAAGGAAAAAGAAACAATAAATGGGAAACAAATTTTATCTTGTGTTTGGTATAATGGGTTTGGAAGAATAGAATTGTTTGTATTTACTTGTAATTTTGATAGAATGATATCATAGAAATTAAAGAAGAAAGAATGAAAACAAATTGTTTAAGTTTTGATTCATTCAATTAATTTAGACTAAAAATCAATGACCCATTTCATTCCATATAGAATTGATGTCATCATCATATAAAAAAAATAATCGTAAAGTCACGAATTTTATTCCTACAATTTCTTTCTACCAAACGTATCCTCGTTTCTTCATTTCTCTTTTTATTTCTCCCTTGTCATTTCATTTCCTCGGTTCCCTTTTGATTTGAAAAACTCTCATCTTTCAAATTACAAACCGAAAAGAAATGGTTAAACTCCAAGATAGAAGAAAAGAAATGCACCATATTCTACAAAAGGATATGATGGTCATTTGATTATAGCTAGGGAGACAAGTAGACCCTCTTTTTAATTGGATTTTTGCACAATAACTACATAGTGAATATATATATATATATATATATATATATATATATATATATATATATATATATATATATATATATATATATATATATATATATATATATATATATATATATAATGCTGAGGGATAGATGGTGTTGGATTCTTGAAGTTAAATCACCCAAAATCAGACATAGAAAGCAACCCATCATCCACACTTAACATAGGTGCAATTGCAACATGTATCATGTGCTTTGCTGCTCCCATTTTTGTCCATATAGTTTTTGGCCCTACCCTTTTGAGAGGTAATTGTCAACAATGATGGTTTGAGTATGATAATCATTGTCAAGTTATCATCAAACTCGTTATCTTTTCAATGAAAATCCATATCGATTTATTATACTTTCAACTGATTTTGGATGTTAATGAAATAGGAATGGAAATTGACTTGGATGTCATAAGATCGTGATGAAATCACTTTCCGATAACAATATTTTTCCACAACTGGCATCCAAAATTCCAAACTTTGTTTTGTGGTAACTCACAAGATTTTCCATTAGACTTGGATTGATGGATTTTCTTTGTGTGTACGTGTGTGTATAAAAATAGAATCAAATAAAAAAAATCAAATGTTAATGAAATATCTAATAAATGTTAAATAATAAACAAATAATCTCGGATTCATCAACATGATAAAAATTTGGTAGGACCTTAAAAATTTATGATAAGAATTGTTATCACATTTCTCATTATTATAATTCATATTCTCTCTCTCTCTCTCTCTCTCTCTCTCTCTCTCTCTCTCTCTCTCTCTCTCTCTCTCTCTCTCTCTATATATATATATCTCTATGTGTGTGTATGTGTGTGTGTGTCATGTGTTTTCTGATGTATTTACATTGAAAAATGAACTCCTATTTAAACTGGTTTGATAACCGCCAAAGTAACTACTGTCAGTTGCTGATCATTAGTATTAGCGAAAGTGAAAGGTAACATCAGCTAATGTTGTTGAATATGGAAACAACGTCTTCTAAAATATACCAACCACTTGCTAATAAACTTCAGCATTAGTGACTTCAATGCCCACTGACTAGAGTCAGCAGCAACGCCTATTGAAAATCATCATTAGCGCCCATTTATGAGCATCAATAACAAATTAATGCACATGCCCGTCTCTAGATTTTGACCAAATTTGTATGTATGTGCCCTTCACATCTACAGGTTTCAATCGTAATGATTAACATGTCAACGTAAATTACACTAAAATACTAATAAAGCATTAGTGATTGCTCATAATTAGTGACAAAACTTTGAATGGAAGTAGGGGTTTTCCCAAATTGTGCATTAATTGTGATTTTTATGATATAATATAACATTACAAATCCTATGTTGATCCTTAAAAATTTAGAAGTGAAAAAGATAGTGATAATATCGGTCTTTTTATCTAAAACGTTCAAGTTCTGTCATTGCTTGTAAGTGTAACTATTATTTAAAGAAACATCTTGTAAAAGCCATAAACGTTTCAAATTTTTATCAATCAAACTTTCTTGAAACGATTCAAGCCAATATTTAGTTTTTGTAGCTTTTTTTTATAGATCTTCAAGATAACTTTCTTTGATAAACGGTGGATTGTTATCGTTTATGAGATTATTTGTAGGTTTTCTTTAAGAAATAATAATTATCAAATATGACTAGCTATTGTTGAAGATAAAATTTTGCATGTAAACGCCTAAATAGCGATAATTTACCTTCCAAAGATGCATGGGAATTCATTCCCAAAATCTTGTAATCATATATAAAAACAAGAAGATCCGTATGATTATTTGATTCTTCTTGCAAAGGTTAATCGAATGATTCAAGCGTTTATACAGACAAACATTGACGGATCTAAAAATAAAATTTATAGGGTTTGATTTTTCATATATTTATCGGTGTTGGCTTAAAAAATATCGCACTACTACAAAAGGTATAAAAAAACTCAAATATCATGCTCATAGTATTAAAAATTCTCAAAAACATGACTCTTTTTGTTTTGTTTTTAAAAAAATTAAGTCTGGTTCCTTAGACCTTGTTTGTGTTTTCTCAAAACATCTTCGAACCTCTTATGTCTGCAAACTCGAAGACCCAGGAAGATGTTTTATATGAAAGTGCGTTTGTTTTTTTTCGTCTGCTCGCGTCTGTGTGACACCCTTGCCACAACAACCACCATTTACAATACTCCCAGGATTAATCATCAAACACAAATACATAATGATCTGATAACCTAAATCAAGTGCGGAAGCATTAAAATACATAATATAAAGTAGTGCAACAGTGATAAACACCCTATGGTGCTACAAGGTACCCAATTCTAAGTCTACAGACTCAAAAGTTTATTACAATCATCCCAAACATATTATAAGTTTTGTCCCACAACATAATTACCGATTAAATAGCAGATATCTTCCAAATCTTCCCACACGACCTAACTAGAAGGTCCGGCAGTAGACTTTTCCTTTCCTGTAAAAATACAACAACTGAGGTATAAGCAAAGGCTTAGTGAATACAAAGATTACGCATTTTATAAATTTTTATGAAGCCCAAGGATAACACAGATGACCAACATCGGATATCCTCTTCGTACACAAAGTACGGACCAGAGCCGCAGCCCCTTCGAGTCCAAAGCTCGGCATTTAAACATATCATCTGAGACAAACGTACGATCGGGGATGACATACTGCCTACCAGGCCTAGGAGGGATCAGCTCCAGGTCATATAGCACAGTAACATCATAGTAATTGATGCGACCCACCGGTCCATCACTAGATGCACAACAATCGAACGGACATGCAACAAGTAAGAATGTGCATCTAAATCTACGCAAGTTAGTATAATTCCAAACAAATCATGAAGCAACAGGTCTCAGTAGGCAAAGCTAACATAAAACAGATATAAACATGCGAAATCTACTGTACTCACAGTGGGTGCGTAATTAAACTTTAACCGATATTATTTCTCCTCGGGTTTTCAACCGGATCCACCAAGTACCCCACTGTGGGTTAAACAACACCACAAGGGACCTGTTAAGTTAGTTACAACAATACCTCGTGTCAATAACCGTTTAAATTCATTAAAACCAACTTTATAAGTTTTGCAATATTTTTCCCATTTCGGGTCCATGTCTAAATTCAAACCATAATTAAGTTTGAGCCCATCTCATGATCATACATTGTCCTTTGTATAACCCTTTGTCATTTTATGTGTTGTTTATAAGTTTCATTCAAAATACTCGAGTTTAGAGAGTAGAATTCTCAATTTTAGGCATTAAACTCGAATTTAATGGGTTAGATTCGAACCCATCATCGAATCTGGTGACTAGATTCGAACCTATGTATAGACTCGAACCCAAATTCGAGTTTGGGGGTAGACTCGAACCCCCCCCCCCCCTTCGAATCTGATGTTAGACTCGAAAACACACTCGAATCTAGTACCAAAATCGAGTTTGTTCTTGCATTTCGACTGTGTTCTTGGCATTTTCGAGTTTGTTCATCTTACAACTTAAAAACATACATTTCTAAGCCTCAAATTACCGATATATCAAGTATGATGCCTAGTTTCGATTCTATTATGCATATACTATCATATTCCTGTAATATTTCAAGCAAAACTAGCTCCAATTCACATAAAATAACAGATTCGAATTCTAAGTTCTTCAAAACCGAAATAACATACTTAAAAGAGTCGATTCTTACCTCAATTTGTATGATATCAGGAATCCAACTGCAGATTGTTGTAGTACTCCTCGAGATCTTTCCGTTGACGTATAAATCTCGATAATCGGCCGGTCGGTTTGTGAGATATCTTAGAGAGATGTAGAGAGAAAATTTCTAGAGAGAGTGTGTAGAGAGAGAGTGAAACTATAGAAAATGAGAGGTTTTATCCTTTTTATTCCCATTTTCACCATTTTGCACATTTCACCCCTCGACTTAACCGGTTCCATAAAATACTGATTTATTCTAAAAATTATCATTAATAACTTTTAAATTCATAATACTCCATAACAATGATTCCGAGTTCAAATTTTCTTAAAATAATAACAAACTTTCTAAATATCCAAAATACATAATAATTGCTCAAAATTCAACTTAAATATATATTTTCCACTTGATTAACCCAATTACAATAAAATAAATCCGAGGATGTTACAGCATGGGCTCCCCCATGCTCAACTTCGTCCTCGAAGTTACTCGGATTCAAACAGTTGTGGATATTTTCTTAACATTTCCGCCTTTGTCTCCCACGTGTGATTTGCTCCTTTATGATGCTTCCAACGTACAAGCACCATTTCAATCTCTTTGCTCTTTAGCCTTTTCATCTTGGTATCCAACACACATTCCGGCTCCTCAACGTACCGGAGCCTTTCATCAACTTGCAATTCAGTATGGTCGGCCCAATCTTCGTTACTAGTAGTAAATGACTTTCGGAGATTTCCAACATGAAATACTGGATGTATGCCTAACATCTCTTTAGGCAACTCCAGGCGATACGATTGATTTCCAACTTTTTCTACTATCTTAAAGGGCCCAACAAATCTCGGAGCCAACTTGCCCCTCTTCACAAAACGAGTAACACCCCTCATGTGTGATACTTTCAAGTAAACCCAGTCATTCACTTCAAAGTTGATAGGTTTGTGCCTTCTGTCATAATAACTCTTCTGACGATCCTGGGCCGCCTTCATGTTCTGCCTGATCAACTGTATTTTCTTATTTGTTTCTTAAAGCAAGGCCGGCCCAGCATTTGGTGTTTCACCCGTTTCTCTCCAACATGTAGGAGTCCTACACCTTCTCCCGTACAATGCCTCAAACGGCGCCTTCTTTATTGTCGCATGATAACTGTTGTTATATGAAAACTCTATTAGTGGCAGATGATCATCCCAGTTGCCATCTAGATCTAACACGCACGATCTCATCATGTCTTCAAGAGTGAGGATTGTCCTTTCACTTTGGCCATCGGTTTGCGGACGATAGGCCGTACTCATTGCGATCCTCGATCCCAACCCCTCTTGTAAAGCCGACCAAAAGTTCGAAGTAAATCGGCTATCTCAATCCGATACTATGGACTTAGGCACTCCATGCCTAGAAACTATCTCGTCCATATAAATCTGAGCCAACTTCTCCAGTGAATAACTTTCTCCGAATCGGTATAAAGTGTGCGGACTTAGTTAACCGATCCACTATTACCCAAACTGCATCGTGTTGACGCCTAGTTTTCGGCAGCTTTGTAACAAAATCCATAGTAATGTGCTCCCACTTCCATTCCGGAATGGGAAGCGGTTGCATACTGCCGTATGGTTGCTGATGTTCGGCTTTCACCAGCCGACAAGTTCTACATCGTTCAACATACTGGCCGATATCCTTCTTCAATCCCGGCCACCAAAAATCTGCCTTTAAGTCATTGTACATCTTTGTGCTCCCGGGATGTACAGAAAATTTTGATTGATGCGCTTCCTCGACAATCACATTCCTCATACCACCATATTTCGGCACCCAAATTCTTCCGTACACACCTTTTAAACCAGACTCGCTCGTTTCCATATTCTTTAGTTGTATCCTAACATCCTCAGCACCAATATTCTCATCGTTCAAGGCTTCCTCCTGAGCGGCCTTGACATCATCTATAATAGTAGACGTTAACATAGTAGACATCATCATATAGCAGCAATCCTTAGCATAAGCTTTCCGGCTCAAGGCATCGGCTACTACATTAGCCTTTCCGGGATGATACAGTATCTCACAATCGTAGTCTTTAATAAGCTCCATAGACCTACGTTGTCTCATATTAAGTTCCTTCTGATTAAAGATATACTTCAAGCTTTTATGGTCCGTGTAAAGTTGACACTTAGTACCGTACAGGTAGTGCCTCCATAACTTCAAAGCAAATGTTACCGCAGTCAACTCGAGATCATGAGTCGAATAATTCTTCTCATGCTGCTTCAACTGTCTTGAAGCATACGCTATAACCTTCCCACGCTGCATCAATACAGCGCCTAACCCTAACCTCGAAGCATCGGTATACACCACAAAGTCATCATTGCCTTCAGGTAAGGCAAGTATCGGCGCCTCGCTTAACGCCTTCTTCAGAACCTCAAAGGCCTCCTGTTGCACAGTTTCCCATATAAACGGTGCATTCTTCTTGGTTAATGCAGTTAAAGGAACTGCAATCTTTGAGAAATCCTTAATAAATCTCCGATAATACCCTGCCAGCCCAAGAAAACTTCTAACTTCGGTAGCTGATCGAGGCGACTCCCAGTTCTTTATCGCTTCAACTTTGGATGGATCCACAGAAATCCCAGCCCCCGAAATCACATGCCCTAGAAACTGTATCTGTTGCAGCCAAAACTCGCACTTCGAAAATTTGGCGTACAACTTTTCTTTCCTCAACAACTCTAACAGCTCCCTGAGATGTTCAGCATGCTCAGCCTCAGACTTAGAGTACACCAGTATATCATCAATAAACACTATCACCGATTTGTCTAACATAGGTCTGCATACTCGGTTCATCAAATTCATAAAGACAGCCGGGGCATTGGTTAACCCGAAAGGCATAACCAAGAACTCATAATGCCCATAACGTGTCCTATATGCTGTCTTAGGCACATCCTCTTCTCGTACCTTCAACTGATGGTACCCCGACCTCAAATCAATCTTAGAAAACACGCTCGCCCCATGTAACTGGTCAAACAAATCGTCTATCCGTGGCAACGGATACTTGTTCTTAATCGTCAACTTATTCAGCTCCCGGTAGTCTATACACATCCTCATCGTGCTGTCCTTCTTTTTAACAAACAATACCGGAGCTCCCCACGACGATGAACTCGGCCGAATGAAGCCCTTGTCCAACAACTCTTGAAGTTGTGTCATCATCTCTTTCATTTCGGTTGGGGCAAGGCGATAAGGAGAACGAGCTACCGGTGCAGCTCCAGGGATCAAGTCAATTTTAAACTCAACTTGTCTCTCAGGTGGCACGCCAGACAAGTCTTCCGGAAACACGTCCGGGAATTGTGAAACAACCGGCACATCGGCCAAAGTTCTCTTCTCAGCCTTAGCATCAATCGCATATGCTAAGTAAGCATCACACCCCTTTGCAACAAGCTTTCGAGCTTTTGCAATGGTCAACAAACACAAATCCCCGCTTCTCCTATCCCCGTAAATACAAATCTCACGCCCCTCCGGAGTAGTTATCTTTATCATTCGGCTCTTACACACTATATGGGCTTCATTCTCAATCAACCAGTCCATCCCGACTATCACATCAAACTCACTGAACTCAATAGGGATCAGGTCCAAATTGAAGACTACATCTTCAATCACTAACGTGCAGTTACGGTATACGTGATCAACCTTGACTAGAGTGTTGCTAGCAGTTTCTATGTCAAGAACAGCAGATAATCTAGATAGTGGCATGGCAAGTCTTTGTGCAAACATAGTAGAAACAAACGATCTATTGGCACCCGAATCAAATAAAACTCGTGCTGGCATAGAATTAACTATGAACGTACCCGTAACGACCTCCGGATTTTCCCTTGCCTCCTCTGCGGTTATCTGAAAAGCACGAGCCGGTGCCCTCTGTGACTGACCTCGACGGTTAACTGAACCACCACTCGAACCTCCAGAAGATCGTGTTAATGATGGAGCAGCAGCTGTTGGAGCATTCTTCCTACAGTTCCTACTATAATGTCCCCACACCCCACACTTATAGCAAGCATCACCCTTCCTTGGGCAATCATTCTGAAAATGTCCCAGTTCCCCACAGCAAAAGCAAGCACGTCCGTTAGTGCACTTGCCAAAATGTTCCAAATGACACTTGTTGCAGTATTGTGGCTCGGTGTTGATAGAATAAGCGCGAGCACGACCACGATCAGATGTACTAGACGGTCGGCGATAAGACTGCTGAGATGAGTACTGTGAAGACCTGGAAGATCCTGAGTATCCTCCCTCACGTTGGCGCTTCGGCGGTGACGGCTGTGTTGGGTTGGTGGAAGCAGCAGCAGACCCAATCGAGTAGCCCGACATAATTAAAATCTGCTCTACATTTCTGGCAGCCTCAAGTAAGCCAGCAAATGTAGGGTAGCGGACGTTGCTCATAACCCTTCTTATCTCAATATCCAGACCAGCCTCGAACCTTGTCACCTTCCTTTCTTCAGTATCAACTTGATGAGGCGCAAACAGACTCAGCCTCGTGAATTCCACAGCATATTGGGACACCGTCTTAGTCCCCTGCACCAGTGCCATAAACTTCGCCTCCAATCTCCGACGCTCATCAACTGGACAATACCGCTGAGTGAACAATTCAGTGAACTCAGCCCACGTCATGACAGCCACCTTCTCCAAGGTTAAAGCATTAACCATGGAATTCCACCACATAATTGCATCGTTCGTGAACATAGCAGTAGCATAACGAACCATGTCCTTCTCAGCACAGTCGCTGATTCGGAATGTTCGTTCAGTTGCTGTTATCCATTCTAATGCAGCAACGGCATCACCCAATCCATTAAATTCCACAGCACCATTTCCCTTAAAGTCCTTAAAACGACAACCTTTGGGTTTGTTAGATGACCCAGTATTGTCATCTTGTTCCTCATTGTTACCCCCTTCTTTCTCCTTGTTCTTTCTCTTATCCTCTCTTCTCTTAGCATCGGCCTCATCTCCAGCCCGAAACTGATCTTGTATCATCTTGTTCTGCTCAGCCATCATGGCTAGCATCATCTCTCTGGCTTCTTCGGGTGTCATTCCTCCTCCAGACATGTTCTGAAATAATAAACATATAACTTGTTTAGTAACATGTCATCAATTTAAAGACACCACTCATTTGTCCCGTATGATAGTCAATCTCTTATAATTACTAGATCATAACCTATCTTAGTTCAGATCATTACTTAAATCACTACATATCATTACCAAATGTTTGAGATCAAGACCTCACGGACACTTGAATCTCAAACTACTGCTCTGATACCATCTCGTGTGACACCCTTGCCACAACAACCACCATTTACAATACTCCCAGGATTAATCATCAAACACAAATACATAATGATCTGATAACCTAAATCAAGTGCGGAAGCATTAAAATACATAATATAAAGTAGTGCAACAGTGATTAACACCCTATGGTGCTACAAGGTACCCAATTCTAAGTCTACAGACTCAAAAGTTTATTACAATCATCCCAAACATATTATAAGTTTTGTCCCACAACATAATTACCGATTAAATAGCAGATATCTTTCAAATCTTCCCACACGACCTAACTAGAAGGTCCGGCAGTAGACTTTCCCTTTCCTGTAAAAATACAACAACTGAGGTATAAGCAAAGGCTTAGTGAATACAAAGATTACGCATTTTATAAATTTTTATGAAGCCCAAGGATAACACAGATGACCAACATCGGATATCCTCTTCGTACATAAAGTACGGACCAGAGTCGCAGCCCCTTCGAGCCCAAAGCTCGGCATTTAAACATACCATCTGAGACAAACGTACGATCGGGGATGACATACTGCCTACCGGGCCTAGGAGGGATCAGCTCCAGGTCATATAGCACAGTAACATCATAGTAATTGATGCGACCCACCGGTCCATCACTAGATGCACAACAATCGAACGGACATGCAACAAGTAAGAATGTGCATCTAAATCTACGCAAGTTAGTAGAATTCCAAACAAATCATGAAGCAACAGGTCTCAGCAGGCAAAGCTAACATAAAACAGATATAAACATGCGAAATCTACTGTACTCACAGTGGGTGCGTAATTAAACTTTAACCGATATTATTTCTCCTCGGGCTTTCAACCGGATCCACCAAGTACCCCACTGTGGGTTAAACAACACCACAAGGGACCTGTTAAGTTAGTTACAACAATACCTCGTGTCAATAACCATTTAAATTCATTAAAACCAACTTTATAAGTTTTGCAATATTTTTCACATTTCGGGTCCATGTCTAAATTCAAACCATAATTAAGTTTGAGCCCATCTCATGATCATACATTGTCCTTTGTATAACCCTTTGTCATTTTATGTGTTGTTTATAAGTTTCATTCAAAAAACTCGAGTTTATAAGTTTCATTCAAAATTATCAATAGTTTATAATTTAGCTATATGTAAGGGTGAGCAGATTCCAAACCGGAAAATCGAAAAACCCGGAAACCAAACCAAAAAAACCGGAAAACCGAAAACCCGGAAAAACCGAAACCGGAAAAACCGTTTCAAAGTTTCAAACGGTTTGGTTTCGGATTGCACCAACCGAACCGAAAAACCCGGAACCGAACCGGTTACTATATAATTTATTTTTTTATATTTTTATTATATTATTATACATTTAGGTTTAACAATTTTAAACTCACGCCTCTATTTGCTTCCTGACTTCCTGTTTCTGCTTTTAGGTTTCATATTTCTGCTCACCGGCTCACCCTCCTTCTTGCTTGTGCGATCGACGATTCTTGACTCCACGGCGGCACCGGCCACGCCTCCAGCGGCACCCCTAGTTTCTACCTTCTTGCTTTTGGCTTTCTGCTCACGCCTCGATCTGCTTGACTCCACCAGCCACGCCGCCATCGTCGCCTTCAGCCCTGTCATCGTCTCCTCCACTGCTCCAGTCACCGGTAACTCCACCACCGTGACTGCTGCACCTCGACTACTTATCTGTTCGAACCAGATATTAGGGTTTTGTGATTTACATGTTTTGTGAGATTAATTTCAGATTTAGGTTTGTCATTTATGATGGTTTAGGTTTGGGTACAGAGTAATTTCAGATTTAGGTTTGTGTATAGATTAATAGATCTAAGTTTTACGATTTAGGTTTGTAGTTGTGAAATTATGAATGTTATTCAGATTTGATCTTGTTACTTGATTAGTTGATTTAAAATTATGACTGTAGTTGTGATTTTAACAAAAAAAAGGCCACAACTTTTCGGTTTTAAACCCAAACCATATACTAGAAACCGAAACCCAAAAACCCATGGGTGCAAATCGAAAATCCGGTAACCCAAACCGAAAACCCAAAAAAACGAACCTGGAAAACCGGAAAACGAACGGTTTCTCAAATCCAGAAATCGAAACTTTCGGTTTGGGATAGAAACCGAACCGAACGGTCTCATGCTCACCCCTAGCTATATGAATATCTTAATCTGATTTTGATGATTCCATATACAAATTTATTAGATAATAATATATTAATTTATGGACTTATGTAGTTTTGTTGATGGAGTGGAGGTGACCCAATACGTCATAGCGCACAAAGTCTACATAAGATGCTATGATCCCATTGGTTAATTTACATAGGATCCTAATTACATCGCAATCCATCCTATCTTTTTTTTATTTTTTGTTTTTTATATTTAGTCAATATTAAATGAAGTAAATATCCCAATAAAGTAATTCTTTTTCCATTTAATAAAACAGTTTATTATGAAAAATAGTACAGCTGTTCATGGACCGGTTCGGTTCGGTTAGTAACAAAAGTGTGAACCGTATTTTCGGTTTCGGTTACCCGCTTTACGGTTCGGTTTCGGTTTCGGTTATATGCGGTTCGGTTTGCGGATAGTTTCGGATAGTTGTTATCTATTTATAAATAATAAAAGTATAGAAATATAAATTTTTAAACTTTGATTGTTCCTTAAAATTAAGTTTATTCGTAATAAATATATCAATTACATTAAAAATTTCATAAAACTACTTAAACAAACAAATATTTAATTAAAATGAAACTATAAATATAATATTTTAGCTTGTAATTTATCTATTTATATGTAAATATTTGTGATATGTTTATGTTCGGTTTGGTTCGGTTACCCGAGGTTTATTAAAAATAAAAATCGTAACCGGTCCGTCATATGTCGGTTTTTTCGGTTTCGGATTGACCGGTCCGGCTCGGTTTTCCGGTTTTCCGGTTTCTTTTGAACACCCCTAAAAAATAGGGGTGGTAATTTGGGTCCGTTCAAGCAAACGGGTCAAATCGGTTGACGATCAAAAATCATAATATTTATATACTTTTGAAATTTTTTCCAATGAACAATTTGTTTAATACACCATTTTATAAATTTTCATTTTTTTAAAAAAATTATGTTCTATCTTAATTTTTTACAATAAGTCAATTTAATTGTCTAACTCGTTTGGCCCTTTGGGTCAAGATTGTCACTCCTGATGAAAAACATGTTTTAACGTTTTTTTTTGCGTTTTCGTCCCTCCATGTTATTTTTTTCCATAAAAAACCTCAAGTTATTCTTTTATTTTTGGTTTAGTGAAATTTGGATATTGGACATCGGTTTATTTGTGAATCGAGTTTTATAAAACTAAAAAACCGAGTTATAATGTCTAAATTTCACTAAACCAAAAAGAAAAGTATAACTTGAGGACTTTTATGGAAAAAAATAACATGAAGGAACGAAAACGCAAAAAACATGAAAACATATTGGTTTTTTTTCATAATAAACATAAACCTTTAAAAAGACATTTATCATCAATTCACCATCCTATTTTTGTATTTGGTCTAAATCAATATTTTTTTTCTTTTAGATGAAAATAAAATAATTCGATTATTGTTGAAAAATAATTTGCTTATTTGAAGAGCTTCACAAAATTCATATAATAAATTTGATGAATGTCTATGATCATTGACGAGGAGAGTAATATAAAAGAGTTGATACTGTTTGAGAATGTACCAAAAAGGGGAAATTCTATATGCACATTCCCTCAATTGTTAATCACACACCTCATTCTTAATGTGAGATAAGATTAACTTTTAATCATTGAGTTTCACGTCATTAACAAAAATAATGTGAGTAAGGGGATGTATGATTATTAAAAATTAAGAAGAGGGGAGTGTACATATAGCAATACCCTTAAAAAGACTTGATGAAATAATAATTATGGAATGATAATATAACAATATCTTTTTTTATCAAAAGTAAATTGCATAAATGGTACCTGTGGTTTCATAATTTAAACTTCATTTATTACATCAGTGATTACTTTTTACTATTTGTTTTTACTATTGACACATCCTAACTTTAACACCTCATATGTTTTCGTTTATATAAAGAACTAGTTTTGCATCCCATGTATAATATAGGTATATTTAATAAAACGTATATAAGAGAATAAAAGTTGATATCAAAATAATATAAAAATTATCATTAAATTTTAATTTAAACATGATATAAGCTAATTGTAATAAATAAAAAGTCAAGATAAGCACATGATTGCATTTAAATTGAAAAATAGTATTTTTAATAGGGTTAAAACCGTATAAATGTATGTTACATTACTAAAATTATCGAAATGACTAATCTAGTTTTTTATTTACTCGAATGGTACTTTTACTCAAAGATTACCTGTCGATATGGTACATCTATCCGGTTACCGGGTTGACGTGGATATGGTATATAATAGAAAAATAATTGATTCAAAAAATTCACATAAGATTATGCATCCTCATCATACTTTGAAATAATAAAAAGATTAAAGTTTTTCCAATAGAACCGGTAACCGGTCAAAAAATGTATCATCTCAACAACGAATTCTCAGTATAAGTATCATCCGTTTAAAAAAAGACTAGATTAGTCATTTAAGTAATTTCAGTAAAATATCATACATTTGTACGACTTTAACCCTTTTTAATATTATAAAATTACAATGTACCAGTTATGTGATCAACTATTTTATATTATATTGCTATAATTGATATTTAAATATATTTTTATTTTTCAGTAACAAATAGTTTAATATCAAGCTTTCATATATGAGAAAAACTTGTACTCATTTTTAAAATTGATTAAGTTGGTAACATAAACTAATATTAATAAAATTTTTAAGAGTGAAAATAGATTTAAATTTAAATCATTTAATTAGATTGACTTTCATTAATAGTGGCTAAATTAAATAGTAATTAGTTTTAGTTTTTCAAATAATTAAAGACTAAATTGAATGAGTTATAATAGGAAATTGGGAGGGAAAATAAAAATATCATTAGTTAAGAAATTGACACGTGTCACTAATTATTTTGCTTTATTAATATACTAGTTTATTACCCGCGTTTTACGCGAATATTTTTAATATATATAAAACATAATAAATTAAAAAGGTAAATGTATAAATATTGTTTTTTTTAAACAAAAGTATATAAGAATGATATTATTATCTATTATGACCTATTAATTTTATATAAGTCTAAATATATATAAGAAGAGTAATTATTTTCTTATATTTTTTAAACCTTTATTATATTATATGATAATTAATAAGTTAGTAGAGTATATCAGATTTTGTTTGATTTGATTTGAATTTAAAAGTAGATTATATTATATTTGGATAGATATAATTTATTTATTTTTTTATAATTTTTAAAACCTATAAATGACACGTGTCGATCCATGGTGATGACACGTGGCTTCACGAGAATGAGTATAGATACTCTGCCATTATTATTTATCGATTGGAAAAACTAAATTTTTAAAACAAATTTTAAAAACAAATTAAACGTCAAAATTGTAAGGTACACACGTGGCAATCTCAGGTGAAGCCAAGTGGCGCTCTATCTAAGTGCCATGTGTCATCTAGTTACTCTTATAATAGAATAGATAGATATAGATAGATAGATATAGATATTATACCCTTTTATGGTAACAAATTTAATCCCTCTAATATTTAATTAGTTTATTTGATGTTATTATTATGTGATAATTGCGTAAAAAACCCTCAACTTGTCAGGTTTTTATGATTAAAACTCCAAATCATTTTTCGTTGTATTGAAAACCCCGAACTAACTAAAAGTCAGTAAATCATGGTTTTATCAATAGTTACCTAGTTAAAACCGGTTATTAATCATACGTGGACCGATAAATAACCTACGTGGAATAAATTTTAATTATTGAAAACGGTTGCCAAGTATTACACATCATTTAAACACTCGTTGATGATGTAATCCCGTTATAAAAATTACAATTAAAAATTATCAACGAGGGTTTAAATGACGTGTAATACTAGGCAACTGGGTTCAACAATTAAAACTTATTCCACGTAGGATTAATAACCGGTTCCAACGGGATACTCATTGATAAAACCTTGATTTACTGATTTTTAGTTAGTTCAGGGTTTTTAATGCAACGAAAAATGGTTTAAGGTTTTAATCACAAAAAACTGAAAAGTTGATGGTTTTTTACGTAATTATCCATTGTTAGTATTATTTTGTTTTGAATATTCAAAGGAACAAATCAAAATTTTATCCATTGTTCTTTGACTGTTCAATGGACCCTCACCCCATCGAGTACCACCACCATCCATCCAATTCATCCATTGCAACCATATGAATATTTCGTTTCTCAGATTTTAAGCAAATCAATTAATGTCAAACGTGACCTGGAAATTCCATTAAATTAAACCAGTAAACAAAAATCAAACCTCAATACACTATAAATAAAAGGTTTATTATGAAAAAAACCAACATATTTTCACGTTTTTCGTGTTTCCGTCACTCTATGTTATTTTTTTCCATAAAAAACATCAAGTTATTCTTTTCTTTTGGTTTAGTGAAATTTGGACATTAGACCCCGGTTATAATTTGTGAACCGGGTTTAAAAAAGCTGAAAACCGGGTTCTAATCCAAATTTCACTAAACCAAAAAGAAAATTATAACTTGAGGACTTTTATAGAAAAAAGTAACATGGAAGGACGAAAACGCAAAAAACATGAAAACATGTTGGTTTTTTTTCATAATAAACCCTAAATAAAATACAGATTTGGAACAATTAGAGACGAAACTGAGATGACTTCAATCTTTAGAGACGAAAGATGACTTCAAGAGATAGCTTCAATCTTCCAGAGATGGCTTGGATTTTCAAGATCCGAGATGGATTTTTTAGAGATGGCTTCGATCTTCCATAGATGGCATAAAAAAGAGACAGTCTGTGTGTTTTATAAACTTCTATTTTTAAGATTTGTTGTTTTTTTAATAAGGTAATTAATTAAAATTGATTAAATACATAATATATATGATAGAGAAAATTAAATCTAAGGTAAAAAAATAAGTTTTGTTTAAAGGACTAAACCAATTGAATCTTTAGAGATTGAATCATGGGTTGGCTAAGTTTGGAATGAAAAGAAATTAGTCTGAATAATTTCATTGATGACAACTCATTTTCAGTATAAACTAGTTTATAACCCACGTATTACGTGAATATTTTTAATTAAATTTATTTATATAAAATGTATATGAGTAAAAATAAAAACATACAAAAATAATAATTGTGTTTATTTTTTATTATTTACATATTAAAAAATAGAGTATATTTATCTTTTTTTAAAATATTAAATTGTATTTATCTTTTATTTTTTAGAGAAAATGACATTTTTGGTCCTTATGGTTTGATGGTTTACCCGGATTCAGTCTCTTAACCATAATAAGGTCAAATTTCATCCCTATTTTGCTAATTTTGTACCCTTTTAGTCCCTCGTCCGTTAAACTTAACGACACAACCGTTAAATTTGTAAAAATGACATTTTTACCCTTTTCATTGAAACGCTTTTAGTCCCTATGGTTTTATTATTTACCCATTTATAGTTCAACATTTATTTTATTTTATTTTATCTTTATAATTATATTATTTATAGATATACTTAGTTTATTATAAACACACTTATGTTATTTATAAATACATTATATTTTAATATTTTATTTACATTTACTATTGTTTGTATTTTATTTAAAATTTAACTTTTATTTTAATTAAAATTATATATTTTCTTTACTAATTTATTTAAAGTTTATCTTCTTTATTAATTTTAATTTTTTATAATATTATTGTTGACATTTATATATGTAATTTTGTTAGTTGTGTTTAAGTAGATATAATATCGTCGATATTTTTCCTCTCCAAAGTCACTATTTCTTCAAATATCTTCCAACCTAATCAATTATGGACACATATATATGATATACTTGAAGAAATAATGACATTGGAAGATACTTGAAAATATTTTATATACACACACACACACACACACACACACACACACACACACACACACATATATATATATATATATATATATATATATATATATATATATATATATATATATATATATATATATATATATATATATATATATATATATATATATATAATATGGTTCGAAGGAGTACCACTACTTATACAGCGCACCAGAAGTTACCACCTTTAAAAAACCTTTTTTTAATTTTTTATTTCATAAACATGTTTTAATTTAATTAACATTATGAAGATTATATGTAAATTTCACATACATTCACATCTTCTAGCTCCTAAAAAATGATGTGAACGCACACTTACATAATTTTGCATATATGTGGTGCGTGATTTCATGCACTTAGAGTGTTCGAATTTGCGTGATTTCATGCACTTAGAGTCTTACGGATTATATATATATATATCCAAGACATAAATTATATAATATACACATAAACATTATGTGTATTAAGTTATATATATATATATATATATATATATATATATATATATATATATATATATATATACATATATATATATATATATATATATATATATATATATATATATATATATATATATATATATATATCCAACACATATAATATAATTTATGTGTTGATAATTGATTAGGGTGGAAGATACTTAAAGAAATAGTGACTTTGGAGAGGAAAAATATCGACGATATTATATTTACTTAAACACAACTAACAAAATTCCATATATAAATGTTAACAATAATATTATAAAAATTAAAATTAATAAAGAAGATGAACTTTAAATAAATTAGTAAAGAAATATATATTTAAATTAAAATAAAAGTTAAATTTTAAATAAAATACGAACAATAGTAAATGTAAATAAAATATTAAAACATAACTATATTTATAAATAATATAAGTGTGTTTATAATGAATTAAGTATATCTATAAATAATATAAGAGTATTATAAAGATAAAATAAAATAAAATAAATGTTGGACTATAAATGGGTAAATAATAAAACCATAGGGACTAAAAACGTCTCAATAAAAAGGGTAAAAATGTCTTCTTACAAATTTAACGGTTGTGTCGTTAAGTTTAACGGACGAGGGACTAAAAGGGCACAAAATTAGTAAAATAGGGATGAAATTTGACCTTATTATGGTTAAGGGACTGAATCCGGGTAAACCATCAAACCACAAGGACCAAAAATGTCCTTTACTCTATTTTTTATAAGTTGTAATTATTTTTTTGGTGAATGTAGAGGTGACACGTGACATTTGATGTTTTTCATTTATTATACATAATAATAATAATTTCCACAACTAATTCAAATGTCTACATTTGGATCTAATTATGATTATTATGGATAATAATGATAGATATTTATTTTAGGTAAACATTAATTTTAAATGTTACAAAATCTAATTTATTACTAACTAATTAATGAAAAAAATAAAGTCAAAATTTAATGCAATTAAGTTAAGGTGTTAAATTGGGAAAAAGAAGTGGAAAAATAAAATTTTCTTGTATTGTAGAAGTGACATATGACATGAATTGTTTTGTTTTATTATATTAAATGAGTTGATTTAGAAAATACATATATTTTATATTTTAATAAATTATAAAATTTATATATAATTAAAATAAAAAAATTTGAAAGCTAGTTAAATTAAAGATAAAAAAATACTTAGTTTTTTTATATTAAATAAAAAATATTATTATATTGTATTATTAAAAACAGATAATATGTGTTTGCAAAAAATGTTTCTTTTAATTTTTATTAACTTCAAATATGAAATATCAATGTAAGAAATAAAGAACTTCAATTATGTGAATGTGTATATATTTTGAAAATGATAAAATATAAAAATGAAATATCTGAAAATCAACAATCAAAATTTATCATATTCACAATTGAAGTTTTATCAATTAAATTTTAAATCTTGTTAGCAAAATAATTAACAAATAATTTTAACTTTAATTACTACACTTCTACATTTAAATCCAAATTTTTACATTTTGAGAATAACTATGATCATTAAGGATAATAATGACACATATTTATTTTAGGTAAATATTAATTTAATATTAATTCATTAATGAAAAAATCAAAATCAAAATTTAATGTAATTAAGTTAAGGTAGTAGATTTGAAAAATGAATTAAAAAATGACATAGGTATAATTATTGATTTCAATTAAGGGTACAAAAGACATTTCATAAATAATTATGAGTTGTCATTGATCTGGACCATTGATCTTTTTCCATCCTATGGTCCAGAAACTTCAAGTGGTTTTCTTATTATATATAGTATAGATTTGGAAGACATTACAAAATTACTAGAATACTTTGGAGAAGTAGTTTTTAAAATTATCTTACAAGTTAAGTTTTTGTTTATTATGCCAAGTAAAATCTTATATAATTGACCATCTATATTATATAAAATAAGAAAACCATTTGCAGTTTCTGGACCATTGGATGGAAAGAAATCAATGGTCCAGATTAGTGACAACTCATAATTATTTATGAAATGTCTCTTATACCATTAATTAAAATCAATAATTATACCTATGTCATTTTTTTAATTCGTTTTCCAAATTTACTACCTTAACTTAATTACATTAAATTTTGATTTTAATTTTTTCATTAATGAATTAATATTAAATTAATATTTACCTAAAATAAATATTTGTCATTATTATCCTTAATGATCATAGTTAAATTCAAATGTAAAATTTTGGATTTAAATGTAGAAGTGTAGTAAATAAAGTTAAAACTTTTTGTTGATGATTTTGCTAACAAGATTTAAAATTTAATTGATAAAACTTCAATTGTGAATATGATAAATTTTGATTGTTGATTTTCACATATTCCATTTTTATATTTTATAATTTTCAAAATATATACACATTCATAATTGAAGTTTTTTGTTTTTTACATTGATATTTCATATTTGAAGTTAATAAAATTTAAAAGAAACATTTTTTGCAAACACATATTATCTGTTTTTGATAATACAATACAATAATATTTTTATTTAATATCAAACAACTAGGTATTTCTTTATCTTTCATTTAATTAGCTTTCATTTTTTTTATTTTAATTATATATAAATATTATAATAATTTATTAAAATATAAAAAAATATTTATTTTCCAAATCAACCCATGTATCCTATATATTATAATAAAACAAAACAATTCATGTCATATGTCACTTCTACAATACAAGAAAATTTTATTTTTCCACCTCTTTTTCCAAGTTTAACACCTTAACTTAATTGCATTAAATGTTGACTTTATTTTTTTTTCCATTAATTAATTAGTAATAAATTAGATTTTGTAACATTTAAAATTAATGTTTACCTAAAATAAATATCTATCATTATTATCCATAATAATCATAATTAGATTCAAATGTAAAAATTTGAATTAGTTGTGAAAATTATTATTATTATGTATAATAAAGGAAAACATCAAATGTCACATGTCACCTCTACGTTCACAAAAAATATAATTACAGCTTATAAAAAATAAAAAATAAATACAATTTAATATTTTTAAAAAAGATAAATATACTTTATTTTTTATTCTGTAAATAATAAAAAATAAACACAATAATTATTTTGTTATGTTTTTATTTTTATTCGTATACATTTTATATAAATAAATTTAATTAAAAATATCCACGTAATACGTGGGTTATAAACTAGTTGTTTTATTAAAATCTAGGTTTAATAGGCAAGAAGACGGTTATAAAAGATTAAAAAAAAAAGATATTTGTGTAAAAAATATCCTCAAGTTATACCATTTTTGTGATTATAAATTACAACCATTTTTCATTGCACAAAAAACCCTCCAACTGATAAAATCTCACGAAATTGATATATTACTTGTTGTAACCAATTGAAAGTCACAGGTCATAGTCGACAAGTCATCAGTGACCATCAGAATTTCACCGAAAAAGTAAATTGCAACAAAAAAAAAATATTTCAACAAAAAAAATCTACAAGAAATGTGAATTTGAATCATAATACACAAACAATGAGTTCCTTGGAAATAAGAATCATCGGAGACGAAACGTTGGTCAGCAGATTGCAACACGTATATCAGGTTGCAAGTCCTTTTTTTTTTTGCAAAAAACCTCATTTGATAATTTTTAGTCAGTTGATGATTTTTTGTGCAATGAAAAATGATTGAGAATTTTAATCTAAAAATGGTCCAACTTGAAAGTTTTTTTTGACACAAATATCCTTTTAAAACATAGCATCCATTTATAAAAACTAAAAATAGAAGAAGAAAAATTTAAAGAAATTATTCATGTCATTTTATATTGAAGTTACAACTGATTTTGAAAAAACGATAATTATTGCCACATTGTACTTGTTATTAATTTGATATCTAACTAAGAACTGAACTTTGCCTCAATTTCATATTGTCAATGTCAACAACAAATTAAAAGCTGATTGATTACTTTTAATTGAATCATGTCACTAAAAAGTGGATATGAAAATGATATTGTGGTAAACGAGTCATGTCAAAATGGAAGGAACAACCTTTACTTATGTAGTCAAAGCTTCAAAGTGTTAGAGCACGTTTGTTAGGGTTAATCACACAATGCATACATACACACGATCGTAATAAAAGACACAAGTATTTACATGGTTCAATTTAGAATGATTTACGTTCACGAGGATAACTAAGGATCTTTTTATTACTCAGTGATAATGATCATAACAAGGACAAGACAATCAATATACAAAGACAATAGACTAAGCTTCTATTCAACTAGCTATGTGGGACAAATAATCATATGGGTCAGCTGGTGTTTAATACCCACGAAGCCTACACATAGCATCGTTTGTTAGCTGCTTACTTGGCTGGTTTAGAAGGGCTGCTTTTGAATCGGTCAGCATCCAACAGTTTGTTTGTGGAATAAATTTTGTTAAGCAATTCATTTGATATTGAACGATCCTTCATCAAAAGGTTGCTCCTTCCAATTGTCATATATTTTTCTTGACACACTCTCTATCTGGTTGAGACAACCAATCCTCACTGGAGGTATGCCATGACACCAGGTCAACGGCCTAGCTCACGCATCACCGAAGGGTATGCTGTGCCACACTGCCACCTATTAGGGTTACAATAATGTTAGGCCCATTTAGCCTTTGGGCTTTTAGGGTTTGCATATTTTAGGGTTTCTTTATCTATATATAGGGCCTTTGTTAGCTTCTCTAAATCATATCATTGTACTCTTATTTTCAATATAATACAGATTAATCATTCGGTCATACCAATTTCCATATGGTATCAGAGCCGTCGATCTATGTTTGATTGTCTGTTAAGCACCAGTAATTTGTTGACTGCCGCCGATTAGGGGTGAGCATGGGGCGGTTCGGTTCGGTTTTTGGCCGAAACCGAACCCAAACCGAAAATTCCGGTTTTTGAAATGGAGAAACCGTTCGGTTTCGGTTTTTCCCGGTTTCGGGTTTTCGGTTTTCCGGTTTGGATTACCGGTTTTTCGGTTTACACCCGTGGGTTTTTTGGTTTTTGGTTTTTCGAAAACGGTTTGGTTTTTGGGTTCAAACCCGAAAAATCTTAGACACTTTTTTACTAAAATTGAATTTTTCTTTACTATAATTAAGCTCTATTTGATAAATCGCTAAAATATAATTGTTTATGTTTGAATTTTTAATCGACTTATGTGTTAGTTTGATACTTCGAATTGATAAAATTGGATATTAAATATTAATTTAGTTGTTTTATACTCTAATTTATTAAATTTACTAACTTAGGCTTTGAATTTATTTAATTAATTTCATCATGTAAAATATAATAATAATGTTTATACCAATTAATTAGCATTATCTACTTCACGTATAATTAAAATAAGCATAACTATTAATAATGTCAATTAATTAGCATTTTAACATCATAAATATCAATTATATATATAATTGAAAAATATTTCCTTTAATATAGGAGTAGAACGTAACATTAAATACGAGTGAAAGTTGAAATAACTCAATAAATATATATAAAATATTTATAAAAGTTAAATTAATTTTAAAACCGGTTCGGTTCGGTTTTTTCGGTTCGGTTTTGAGAGGGAATCCGAAACTAAACCATTTACTCCGGTTTTTTCGGTTTCGGTTTTTTTGGTTTTTCGGTTTCCCGGTTTTTCGGTTTGGTTTTTCCGGGTTTTTCGGTTTTTTGGTTTTCCGGTTCGGTTTTTGCTCACCCCTTCCGCCGATGCTGTCTAGTTCCGTCTAGCCGCCGCCGCTTAATTTTTGGTTATTACTTTGTTCATCGCCGCTGCTGTTTTTCGTCTAGTTCGCCGCCGCCGCTGCCGTTGGTATGATCATTTTAATTTTGGGTTGGTTTTAATTTGGTTATGCCTTGTGGATTTAGTTTTGGTTCTGATTTGGATCTTTGAGCCTGCGATTTGGTTGAATATTTCCGCTGCCGTGGTCTATGTTGTTGGTGGATTGATGTATTAGGGTTTATCATTTGCATGCTTTGTTAGTTTGTTGCGGATTTACTTGTTTGGTTTTGCGGTGTATTGATATTGGTACTCGGGTGGGTGGTCAATTATTGTTATTTGCTCAAGTGTTATTTTTTGTTTGGCTATTCTATCATGGTGGGTGGAAAAGAGGATTCGTTACAGGCTATTAGTGTTCAGTTGGATGGTAAGAACTATGGGTATTGGAGTTATGTGATGAAAAATTTCTTGCGTGGAAAGTCTATGTGGGGATATATTTCTGGTACTAAGGTTAAACCTACTGATGTTGATGCTACTGATTATGTTATTGCTATTGATACATGGGAGACTAATAATTCTAAGATTATTACATGGATCAATAATTCTGTGGTTCAGTCTATTGGCATTCAGTTAGCAAAATATGATACCGCAAAACAGGTTTGAGACCATTTGGAGAGACTTTACACGCAGTCTAACTTCACTAAGCAGTATCAATTAGAAACCGATATAAGTGCGCTCCAACAGAATACACTAAGTATTCAGGAGTTTTATTCTGCCATGTCTGATTTATGGGATCAATTAGGCTCTTACTGAATCCGCCGCTTTGAAGACCTTTCAGCCATATATTGATAGGAGAGAGGAACAACGTTTGGTACAGTTTTTGATGGCATTACGGTCTGATTTTGAAGGATTACGAGGGACAATCCTTCACCGCTCGCCTCTTCCTACTGTTGATTCGGTGGTTCATGAATTAATAGCAGAGGAAACTCGTTTGAAGTCTCAGGGTGATAAGGGGACTAAATCATCTGATACTGCTACCCTTGTTGTCTTTGCTGTCCCACAACGGTCTCATTTGTCTAACTCTAATCAGACCCGACCTGCCTCTAAGATTGCTTCAGATGAGTGTGCTTATCGTAAACAGAAGAATCATTGGAAGTCTCAGTGCCCTTTATTGCTCGGCAAAAGTAAACAACAGCCAAATCGTTCTTTCTCGCAGAATAAGTCACCAGGATCCTCTACATGGACGTCTCGTCCACCTCAGTTTAATGCTGCTGCTGTCACACCTTCTGTTGATTCAGGATCTACTGATACCAATCCCTCTCCATCTGTTTTGGACTCTCACGTGTTTGAGCAGTTTCGACAATTCCTCTCCACTACATCCACTGCCATGTCAGCCTCTCCTCATTCAGGTTTGTCTTCGTCTGGTAATTCAGGTATACCTTTATCCTTATGGATTTTAGATTCAGGAGCGTCCAATCATATGTCACCTCATTTGTCTTCGTTTGTTTCATTATCTGCTGATTCTTCTCTATCTGTTATGTCTGCTAGTGGTACACCTATGCCTATAGAAGGTGTTGGTACAGTTGTCTCCCCACATGTGTCTCTTCCTAATGTATACTATATTCCTACTCTTACCATGAATCTTGTCTCGGTCAGTCAATTATGTAAATCTGGATATCATGTTTTCTTTTCTGATACCCATTGTTGTGTGCAGGACCCTCATTCTCAAACAGTGATTGGGACAGGCCATAAGCTAGGGGAGCTATATGTTGTGGATGATCTGAGGCTATCTACTGTTGCCGCTGCGGGTGTTGATTTGTCTTCATTTCGTTTGTCTTCTTTGTCGTCTGATTTTTATTTATGGCATTCTCGTTTGGGTCATGTGTCTACTTCTCGTTTACAATTTTTAGCCTCTACAGGCGCTTTAAGACATTTGAGTAAATCTAATATATCTGATTGTAGTGGGTGTAAACTGGCAAAATTTTCAGCCCTACCTTTTACTAAAAGTATGTCTTGTTCTTATGCTTCATTTGATCTTGTTCATTCTGATGTGTGGGGACTTGCACCTGCTTGTTCTAAAGGGGGTTCCAAATACTATGTGTCATTCATTGATGATTACACTCGTTATACATGGGTATATCTTATGAAACATAGATCAGATTTTCTCTCTATTTACAAGGATTTTCGTGCTCTTGTCAAAACCCAACATTCAGCTGTTATTAAATGTTTTAGGTGTGACTTGGGGGGGGGGGGATATACTTCTAATGAGTTTACACAATTGCTTTCTTCTGATGGTACCCTATACCAAACCTCATGCACTGACACTCCTCAACAAAATGGCGTTGCTGAAAGGAAACATCGTCATCTTGTTGAAACTGCTCGCTCTCTATTACTATCTTCTGAGGTTCCTAGCATTTTCTGGGGGGAAGCAATTCATACTGCTGCTTATGTCATTAATCGCATTCCTACGGCCCATAATTCTGGTCTGTCTCCTTTTGAAAAACTTTATGGATCTAAACCTGATTACTCTTCGTTGCGTGTCTTTGGCTGTGCCTGCTTTGTTCTTCGTCCGCATGCAGAACGCAATAAATTGTCTTCCAAAGTTGCCTTGTGTGTTTTTCTGGGTTATGGGATTAGTCAAAAGGGGTATCGATGTTTTGATCCAATAAGCCAAAAGCTCTACACTTCGCGTCATGTGATCTTCTTGGAACATATTCCTTTTTATTCTATTCCTGCCAAATCTCATGATATGACCCGATCTGACCTTTTGTTTGTTGATCCTTTCACTGATGATCTTGATAACATGGATAGTCAACCTTCTGAGACATCTACAACAATGGATGCCTCTGTTACAGAGACTCCTACAGCTCCATCTGTGCCTACGTCCATCCCATCACCGATTGAGAATGCAGAGGTTCCTATCGTACGCAAGTCAACTCGTTCTCGTAAGTCCACTAAACTTTCTGATTTTGCTTATTCATCATACTCATCTTCGTTTGCTTCCTTCATTGCTAAAGTTCACAGTCTGGCTAAACCCAACTCTTTTAGAGAGGCTGTTTCTGATCCTCTTTGGCAGAATGCTATGGCTGAGGAATTGACTGCTCTTCATCAGACTCGTACATGGGATTTGGTTCCGTTGCCATCTGGAAAACATTCTATTGGTTCTCGCTGGGTGTATAAGATTAAGACCAAGTCTGATGGATCTATTGAACGGTATAAAGCCCGTTTGGTTGCTAAGGGATATTCGCAAGAATATGGTCTGGATTATGAGGAGACTTTTGCTCCTGTAGCCAAAATGACTACAGTTCGTATGTTGATTGCAGTAGCCTCTATTCGCAAGTGGAAGATTTCTCAGATGGACGTCAAGAATGCTTTCTTGAATGGTGATTTGCATGAGGAGGTTTATATGACTTCTCCTCCTGGTGTTGCTCACAAGCCAGGAGAAGTATGCCGGCTGCGCAAAGCATTATATGGCCTCAAACAAGCTCCTCGTGCTTGGTTTGAGAAGTTTTCCACCGTCATCACCTCTCTTCGTTTTCATCCTAGTAACCATGACTCTGCCTTGTTTGTTAAATGTACGAGTGCAGGACGAATACTCTTATCTTTGTATGTGGATGATATGATTATTACTGGTGATGATTATGCCGGTATTGAGTCCTTGAAGCGTGATTTAGCTCACCATTTTGCTATGAAGGATTTGGGATTGTTTCGTTATTTTCTGGGAATAGAGGTTGCTCATTCTGACAAGGGATATCTTCTTTCCCAGTCTAAGTACATTTCAGATTTGTTTGAACGTGCTCGCCTATCTGACAACAAGACTGTGGATACTCCTTTGGAAACTAATGCTCGTTATTCTCCTACTGATGGTGTTCCTCTTGATGATCCGACTTTGTATCGTACCATTGTGGGTAGTTTAGTTTATCTCACGGTCACCAGACCTGATATTGCTCATGCTGTCCACATTGTCAGTCAATTTTTGACTGCTCCTACGACTGCACATTGGGGGGCGGTCCTTCGCATTCTGAGATATCTAAGAGGCACTCAGTTTCAGACGCTTGTGTTTCCATCGTCATCTACTTTTGATCTACGTGCTTACAGTGATGCTGATTGGGCTGGGGATCAGACTGATCGTAAGTCCACTACTGGTTTTTGCGTCTTTCTTGGAGATTCACTTGTTTCATGGAAGAGTAAGAAACAGGATGTTGTTTCTCGCTCTTCTACTGAAGCCGAGTATCGGGCTATGGCTGCTACTACTAGTGAGGTTGTTTGGCTACGCTGGTTACTTGCTGACATGGGGGTTCGCCTATCTCAGTCTACCCCGATACATTGTGACAACAAAAGTGCTATTCAGATTGCTCGTAATTCCGTTTTTCATGAACGAACGAAACACATTGAGATTGATTGTCACTTCACTCGCCATCATCTTCAGATGGGAACGATTTCCTTGCCGTTTGTTCCTTCCGCTCTACAAGTTGCTGACATTTTTACTAAGGCGCACTCTGCTGCTCGTTTTCGTTTTTTATCGGACAAACTCTCAATGTTCATTGCTGTGGCATTGTGAGTTTGAGAGGGGATATTAGGGTTACAATAATGTTAGGCCCATTTAGCCTTTGGGCTTTTAGGGTTTGCATATTTTAGGGTTTCTTTATCTATATATAGGACCTTTGTTAGCTTCTCTAAATCATATCATTGTACTCTTATTTTCAATATAATACAGATTAATCATTCGGTCATACCAATTTCCATACCACCATGCTCGCAGATAAGCTCACTGGAGAATCGGAGATTTGTTCTATATATTCCAATCTTCAATGAAAAAAGATGTGGTAGAGGCTCTCTTTTTGTTAAATGTTGACAACTAACTAGTGAAAAATGTAATATTGTGAAGGAAGGATATTATATATATATATATATATATATATAACTAACTAGTGAAAAATGTAATATTGTGAAGGAAGGATATTATATATATATATATATATATATATATATATATATATATATATATATATATATATATATATATATATATATATATATATATATATAGACACACACACATATGTATATGTATATGTATGTGTGTGTATGTATATATATATATATATATATGTGTATATATATATATATATAGACACACACACACATATTTTGTATGTGTGCATGTTTTAATTCTATGGCTGGTTAATTTGCCAAAGTTATAAAATAATTGTTGTGTATTTGGTTTTCAAAATTTGTTTATCATATGATCATCATATACGGTTAAATGATAATTTTATTTGTTTACTAATTTCATTCGACACAAAAAACAAACAACATGTTCTCATTCTGCCTTTGAATCATTCAACATGTAAATCATTCAGTGTTGAATGGTTTAGGAACTTCAAACCCTTTGTGGTCTGGGTGCAAGTGAATAATATTTGTGATGCCAAGAAAGAGTTTCATAACTTCAATCTATTCTCTGAAGATGAACATTGTCGTCGATATGGGAAATCCTTTCCTTAATCATACCATCGATGGCTTCTTCAAGATCGAATCTATTACCTATTTTCCTGTTCTTTTCCAGTAGACTCTCTTGGTCTTAATAAAATTACTAATTCTAATTTTGAATTGTGGTCATTTGTATTTCAGGTTGCTGCTGCAAAAACATTTGCAGAGGAGACTTACCACATTGTCAAACAAGGTTTTTCTATACCTAATTTGAATCCTCCGCTTTGTGTTTTACTACCTCATTCATGAGGATTGATAATTTGATTTGAATTGCTTTTGTGTATGTAGATGTAGTCTCTAGTTGACTAATGAAAGTGAAATAATGGTATCACTTAACTTGTGGTTATCATTGTTGTTGTTGGTTACTTGTTACATGTGATGTCGATGTGGCCATTGGATTCATCATTATCTATTTATTGGATTCTCATGCTTTTACTCCCTATTAGTTTCATAATATACATATATATGTTTTTGCAAAAAAATAAGGCCAAACATTATCTTAATATAATGTTGCTAGAAGCCTTCTCCAAAAACTTCAGACTTAGTATCAATTAAGAGGTTTATGCTAACTTGTTTAACATGTGAAGTAAATCAAGCATATCATCATGTTTTGAACAGATGGACAGTGAAATCTTGATCAATTTAGTAGTTGCTATAGTTTCTTTAAATCTATGGGTTCATTTAATTTCATAACTACTGTTAAAAATGTCGTTAGTAAATTAAGGATCACTTGATCGACCTCAAGTGTTGTTTGTCAAATTCAATATCTTTCGTGGATGATTATTTTGTTCATCAAATTCAATATCGATCTCAAATGTTGTTAGTAGCTGGAGTATATGTTGCAATGGAATAATTTAATTATTGATACATATCTTGTTAGTACGTTTGTATCTTCATTGATCAGTGTTTAGTTGAGACCTAACCTGCTGTTTGTAAATTGTAATGCAACAGAAGATGCGATGATTGATGTTGCACTGACCAGAGCCCTCATATCGGCAACCAACAGCAACAAAGGAGACAAAATCGTAATGGATGCCATCACAGGAGGTGTAGTTGCAACGAGGTATTCTATTCAACGGAAAATGGTTTGAGGTTTTAATCACAAAAAACTGATAAGTTGAGTGTTACAATTATCCCTTTAATATTTGATCACCAAATTATTTTTAAGATGTTTTTGTTTTGTTTTTATTGAATATATATAGTGGTTGATAGATTGGGATGGTTGTAATTGTTAAAATTTAATGATTGTATTGATATCATCTTTTTTTAATTGCTTAAAGCCGTAAACAAGCCATAACTTGATTTCATTTTTGACATTTCGTTATAAATTATTAAGTGTCCGATATGCGAACCGTTAATTATAAAGTTTTACTTATCCAACTAATAAGGATTTACCTGGTTATTTATTGTTAATTCTTATGTTGAGATCGTTAAATTAATCGAATTGGGTTAAAAATTTCGATGTACCAAAAACCCGACCAACAAGTGAGTATTAACATGAGGAACCTCATAATTGAAACGGCAAACCCCATAAAATATCCGATATTGTCTTGTATTTTGATGATGACTATTATTGTAATGGTTAGTTTCATGTTGTCATGTGAAATGCAATATAAAACTATGATCTAATAATTATACTCGATTAAGATTAATATTTTGAGATATTTTAGACACATTCACATGAATATTTGTGCAATTCCTTTAAATTGTCTTAATGATTATAAACTACAAATTAAAATTAAAATTAAAATTAATATCATTTAATGCTAAAAACTCTAATTACAACAATTGTACTAAAAGCACAAACTCTTTAAAAAAAGAGCAAATTACCAAGAAAATGTAATATAAAATTTCAAAATTAACAATAAATGTAATGTAAAAATTTTTAGGCCAACAAAGATAACGTAAAATTCAAGTTTGACAAAAAGGATACTGAAGACCAATTAGAAAAGTAAATTTTAATTTTATGCTCCATTTTTTGGTAAAAGAATAATATTTGATTATATTTCTTAACCTAAAATTTGAATTTCATGTTATTTCTTAGCAAAAATAGAATTTTACATTATCTTTGTCAGCAAATTTTTTTTTACAATACCTTTATTGTAAAATTTTATATTTTATATCACCTTTCTTGCTATTTTTCCCTTAAAAACTACAATTAATTTTGCCAATCACCCAAACACAAGCATTTGAGATTGTGTTTTATTAATTTATGCATTTTCTTTGGAAACAATATAGAATTGAGAGAAACTGAGAAAGTTTAAATCTGGACCGTCCCCTGGCCTTTCTCCGGCGACCATCATCCCTCTTTGAAAAGCCTCACCCCAGCCTTCTCCTACGTCTACTCATCAGTTTGATTCGCCTTGGGTACATAGCATGAATCGAAGAGAGAGAGATAAAGAGTATGTGATGTATGTGTTTTGATTTGGTGTTCGATCAAGTCTACTTTAATTTCTTTTCAAGGAATTTGGCGCCGTCCTCCGTCGAAGGCTTATTCACCGGCAGAACTCTCTAGCGGCTCTCTCCTTCTAGGTATGAATCTCTCTCTCTCTCTCTCGTTTTGACCTCCAGATCTAAATCTCTCTCTTCCAAACAAATTTGCATAATTAGGGTTTTTTTGTATATCGTTAATCTGCAGTTTTGTTTGTATCTTGTTGTAAAACAAAGTTGCAAGTTTAGGGTTTGTTTGTATCTATATCATGGTTTTGTTTTATAAAATCGAAACCTTATTAATTTGTGTTTATAAATAAAATCTGAACTTCCAGATTTGTTTGCTTAGCATAAATTTCTTTGGTGTATAAGTGTCTGAATCTTTTAGCTTAGTATAAATTTGTTTTATAAGTTTGTGAATATTATAGTATGAATTTTAATGTATATCGTTAAGCTTGAAACAACTTACATCTGGATTGCTTGCTACTTACTGGTAATGTTCTTCATTGTATCTGCAATCAGTAGTTTCACTATCGTTAAAATTATCAAGATTTGCATGGATGGGTACTTGCGAAACTGTATTTTTAACTGTTTATGTATGTGTTCTTTATTTCATTTATCTTTTCCAAATAAGGGTATTGAAGTTGAAAAGTTGTCTGTCTTTCCTGTGAAATTGTATTATGTAACTGCCATTTAGTTTTGGTTTTATGACAACCTATATCAAGGGAACAAAACTTTTGAAAATCATTTGGATGCTATACCAGAACAAAATTTTTGAAAAAAATATTTGGATGACGTATGACTTTTATATCTTGTTTGGCTTTTCAAAATGATGTGTCATTTTTTAAGTGGGTTTTCACTGCTGCATCTGGTATTATTTGGCTTTTGTTGATGTTGGTTTGGGTGTGTTGGTTAGTTGCCATTTGGAATTCTTTTTGCTCATTCGCGTTTTAGGTAGCTAGATAGACTCATAATAGGTTTGTGTTTTTTCTGTCCCTGGTTACAGAGTGGCCGGCTCATTGTGTTTTAGCAGTTTTGGTTGGAAGCTCTCAAATTTCTACGTGATTTTCTTGATTAAATTTGTGTTGAGGGGTGTTAAATGTTGTTTTGGTATGTCTGTGTTCTTTCGTTTATCCATCTTGCAATAAGGTTGGATAGTCTATCATTTTGAAAATCAGATCCACCATCCAACCCTATTACCAGATGATTGCATCTTGCTATATGTCTTTGCTCTTTCGTTTATTTCATATTTTAATGTGTAGCAAAATGATAGACTACCATAAATAGGAAAATGATTATTTGAAAAGTAGCAAAAATATAGTAATGATTATCAAAAATCAAAACCCATCAATAATTTTGTTTTAAACGTATTACCGAAGCCCGTCTAAAATCCAAACCTAAACTGAAACATAAAGCATTTTGGTCCAGGCCGTCCGGCTCTTATTGATCTCTCTTTCTTTATACGCTTCTGGCTGACAGCAAATTGGGAACTTTTCATCTCCTTCCTTTCCCTTGCATTGCAACCCCAAAATCTTCCTTCAGTCTTAATCTTTTTGTGTGATAAGCTTCTTTGTTCAGAACGACGTGACACTAGATCACATGTACTCCTTTATCTTCTCTATCATGGCTGGTAATTAATCGTTCCCTCTTATGTGTTGTTATTGAAACGGGCCATATTGAAACCCTAATTATGTGAATTTCTATTGCTTTGTTAAGATTCACTTGTATATTTTATTGTTTGAAACCACATGGAGATCTGAGTATCTGACCATGTCTTAGAATTCTGATTGCTTGATTTTTTTTTGCATTCAGTTCTGAAATTTGGTCGATTTGTAATAGCAATAGATTTCAATAATCTGACTTTATCAAACCATGTTGTTAAGTTTTTCTACTTGGAATGATTAACGTTTTGCGTGTGCCATAAAGGGTTAGGAGACTGGGCATGGTTGGATGGTGAGTGAAAACATGGGGGTTAGTGATTTGGTCTGTTGTATTGGATTCTTATGGCGGTAGGGTTCTATAACCTTACGTTACAAAAACCAGTCATATCTCTGTTTGCATCATTTGGCTTGTAGAACAGTTAGAAGAATGTTAGCTTGTTCATTCATGTAGATCTACCCTTTCTGAAGAGTGGGGATTATACTTGTAAGCCGTGGTTGGTTTACTTACTGTTGTTATTCGTTGAGATAGTAGGTACTAACAACTAAAATTGCAAATGTTCTAATTTCATTTTTAGGAGTCATGAAATTACGAAAGAAACAAACAGCTACAAGTTAAGTTTTAATTCACCATGTGCAAATTTGAAGTTTTCAAGTAGACAAGTACTCCCTTCCTATACATTAAGGGTCCAAGTTTTAATCTATATGAACTATACAAACTCCAAATTTTGAAATCTACTCAAGTTAGTTAATTCAAAAGTTTTGCGTGTGACTCCAATTTATTGACACTTACCGTGAATGGAGGGAGTAGTTCAAATTTCAAAACTTAAAAATTTCATATCCTTACATTGTATTGTCATAACTTGTAAGCTAAGTTTTCTAACTTTGATCGGTATATCTGCTTCTTAACTGTTTGATATTTGACTCTGATTTTGTGATCTCAAAAAAACTATGTTTCTTATTTTTTGATTGTAGGTTATCTCGCAAGCCATCAAGATGCCGGCCACAGCAGGTCGGGTGCGTATGCCCGCTAACAATCGTGTGCACAGTAGTGCTGCCTTACAAACCCATGGTATATGGCAGAGTGCTATTGGGTATGATCCTTATGCCCCCAACAAGGAAGATAACAAAAAATCCGCTCAGCCTCAATCGTCCAACGTAGAACCTGAAGGTGAAAACGCTTATGCTAGCTTCCAGGGTTTACTTGCTCTTGCTCGTATTACGGGTTCCAATGCTGATGAGGCTCGTGGGTCATGCAAGAAGTGTGGTCGTGTTGGTCATTTGACATTCCAGTGTAGAAACTTCTTGAGCATAAAGGAAGATAATGATAAGGATCCAGAGGCTATTCAGGCTGCAGTTATGTCTGGGTTAGAGAAATTGAAAGGGAATGGAGTTAAGTTGAATGGTAAGAGAACTGCAAAGGAGAGTTCAGATGAAAGTGAGGAGGAAGAAGAGAGCGAGAGTTCAGACTCTGATTATGATTCAGAGATTGAGAGGGCTATTGCTCGGAAATATGGCAAGAAGATTAGTAGCAAGTCAAAATCTTTGAAAAAGAAAGCGGATGATAACTCAGTTGAAGATGAGTCAGATTCTGAGAAAAGGAAAAAGAGGGGTAGGTCAAAGAAGAGGAGAAGCACCAAGAGGAGTACCAGTGATTCGGATGACGGTGCTAGGAAGAGGAGGAAAGAAAAAAAGAGGAGGAACGAAGAGTCATCGGATGAGGACCAAGAACATCAAACACGACGGAGGAAGAGTAGGAAGGAGAAGAGGAGACGGAGAAGCCATCGACATTCAGATGAGTCGGATTCTGAAGATAGCTCGAGAAGGCATAAGAGGAAGAGCAGCAAGAGGGCAGCATCTCCTTCGCATTATGAGGCCAGCAGTTCTGATGATTCACGAATTGGCAGGGACAAAAGGAGATCCAAGAGGAGCACCAGAAAGTAACACCTCACTAAATCTTAGAGGTACCACCATATCTTAATCTTAATCTGGCACCCATTTATGTTCAAATGAAAGTACCCTCCACATTTTTCAGACTTTCTTGCTTTTATCTTTAAACTTACTGAAGTTACATGTCTTGACTACATATTTTCACGTCATACCTAGTCCCCATCTTGATATGTTTGTTTCGTTTTCTTGTTTAATTGCTTATGGGTATGTTGGGCAAGACATGTAACAACCTGAACTTTAATTTACGACAATTAACAAAGTTTAACGATAATCAGTTAAAGGAGCTGTCTTATTTGAAATTAGGCAACAAATTTTATTTATAGTTATTTTATTAAGTAATGAATTTAGCTACTTAATTGGCTTAATAATACAACTTAATTATAAAGTTAAGCAGCGAACTTCGTAATAAAATTAATAGAAGTTATATCAACGAAGTTGAGGGATGCAAAATGCAAATTAACCAAACCTTTAAGAATAAAAGACATATTCAACTTGTTTGATGATTCATTTAATCATATGCTCATTTTAAAGACACCAAATACACACACATAACTCTTTATCTCCTTTTTATCTAGAAATTTGTATGAGTTCCTCATCAAATCAACAAGATAACTACATAATCGGAAACAAGGAAATCAAGAGGAACAAAGTAATATCAAGATTTGTAAGGTAATTTACATGTTTTATATATAAATTGTGTGTAGTATGTCACGGTTTGGACAGAAAGCCCAGAATGGAAATCACTTACAACAAACACATGTAATCCTCAAAATAGTGTTAACATATGATCAAAGCATCAAAATAGGTCCATGCATGTCATTGAGTTGTGTTTATATAATGATTTTTAGCATTTTGGGAGGTCAATTTCAAGATTTAAATTGAAATTCAGAAACTTATTGGGTTGCTGTCGTGAAGTTATTTCGATTTTTGCTGAAAGTTTGATGGCCTTCGGCCTTAGCAAGGTTTCAGCCTTGAATATTTCTGAACAACCAATGTATGCATCTAACACTCTTTAATCTCCCTTTTTTTTTTTTGCTGCTGTCACTGCTGTATTTAAAAGAAAACAGAAAGAAAAGAAGTAGTGCAGTGTGGTGTAGGTGTATTGCATGAAAAAGGTAATTACCGAGACCCATATGAGACCTACCAAGAATGGCTTAAAGCCTTTGGCCAGAAATTTATATGCATCTGTGTGTGTTTTGTACATTATTTAGAGCATCAATTGCCCTTAACCTTCTTAAAATTGTTGCTGGAAATAAATTATAAACAGAAAGGAAAAGCATCAGTGTTGTGCGTGTTTTTTTTTGGCATGTACCGAAACCCACAGAGGGGTATTGAAACCTACCGAGACCTTTAGAGTAATACCGAAACCTTAAGGTCTCGGTGCACTCTTTACTGAAACCATGGACCCATGAAGAAACCGAAACCCATACACAATACCGAAACCATGTCAAAACCTACTGAAACTCTAAGGTTTATATTACCGAAACAGTCACAGCAACAGAATGTGTAAGATCAGAAACAACAATTATTATTCTTCTATTTCATGAATATAGTAAGTATATGTGCTGTGTGGGTGTCGATATATAGACATAAACAGAAACAACGAGGTACCTATATATCCATATATATATTTATCTCGGTTCTGTGTCATGTACAAAACAGAATGTGTGAAATGGAGAAACATTTCAACATCCTTTTCTTTACATAAATATGGTATATGTGTGTGCAATGTGTGAGAAAGAAACCAAGTTAAGCTGTGTGCAGTACACAACAACCAAATCACCTTGTCCTTTGCATGAATTGGGCATGTGTCATGTGTGTGTACCCAAAAACAGAAACAGTTTAACAGTCTACAGCAGCCTTGTTCTTTAACATTGAATCAATATATGTGTTGTGTGTGTTTCGGTGACTTATGGACAGCAACGATTATATATATATTCTAAAAGAAAACGTGCACCAGTGGGTGAATAACAACAATCACATACATTCATTCATATTCATGAAATAAATAAATAAAAAGAGTATTGGTTTAATTAATTCACAGAAGCCCCATTTATCAAAGGCTTACCTAATGGCATAAATAAAATGTGCAACAACAAAAACAAACATACATGCTTTTATTAAAGTGTGTAAACATGTAGGTGTATGTGTATATGATCAATTATTGAAATCAAGAGTCATAAACTCAATGGAATGACATCAATTAGAAAGTGTATGAACATATGTATGATCATATATGATTAAATTTCAAAATACATATATATGATCATAAACACTTAAATGGTATTCAAATAAAGGCATTAAGATAAAGGACATAATTTAACTTAAGGATATATGGATCGAGTATAATAATCAATTGAAAGCATAATCATGTATTCATGTTATAATGCTAATGTGAAGTACTATGAAGTAAGACCCATGATTTCTCAAAGGTCTTAAGACTAGGCCCCAGTAGCAATGCAATATCAATAAGGAAACTAAGATAATAATTAACAGTGCAGAATTAAAGTTAATTACAAACAGAGACAAATTTAAGTAGCAAGGTACAAGCTTCTAGACTATTACATCAAATCACATAATATTAACTAGCCCTGAACCCCAAAGCTCTATCATCAGTCGAGTACCAAAGTGTTGAAACAGTATCTAAGGCACTTCAAGCTCTTTCAGAGTCCTGACCTATGAACTAGGTCCAGCCAATCCTTTGCCTTTACCTGAAAATTAATGCAACAACGGGGTAAACTTAATTGCTTAGTGAGAATGTAGAATTTCACATTTAACATGCAATTATGAACGCGGAAAGCTCATGCATTGCTCTCGGCTCATGCACAACTTAGCTCTATTGCTCATGCACTGCACTAGGCTAATGCACAGCTCAAATCTCGAAGGGACATTGACCAATTTTAAATGCTCTTGATGCGCGTCTTTGCTCAGCTCCCAGTATAAAACTGTTGTTGCTCTTGAGACTTTTAGACAAATTCATAAGGAATGCTCGGATAATGATAACACCATACACACACATCATTAGTGGGGATCACTGGGCTAGCTACTAGTAATTGCTGTGCGGGTATCATCGGAATGCTCAGCTCTAGCTACCCTCTGTGCTTTCATCATGTAAATCAGCACATCATAAGCCTAACATTAACCCAACACTGAGCAATAGTGTTGGTGTTAAGCTTAACAATCAATGACTTGTTAAAGAATAGAAGCTAGAAGAAGGAATGATCGGCTCAACAAATCATAGTAATCATGACAATTATAACAATATGCTCAATAAGATCTGAATGCCAATAATATCAGGATAATGCAACAAAAGTCTCAATTCACATAATTTGCAGATTAAAGTAAAATCTACAACTCACCGTTACTGGTTAATTTGCACTTTCTGGTTCTGGCTCTGTTGCTCACAATCTGTAGTGGGTTAGATTCACTATCTGACTTATATCAGACTCACAGACAGCTTCGCTTCAGCCTTCATTGATGCTCTTTAATATGACTTTTAGCTTCTCTTGTTGCTCTCATATCATTTCTGATATTTATTAGACTTTATCATCTGAGTAGTATATTCAGTGTTCATTCGTTGGTCTTTAAATTCAAAGTCTCATATTTTGATTATATTGAGATGAATATGGCTAACAATTTCCTTAGAACATTTCATTCAAGATTCAATAATTATCCTTGTTATATGTGGAGCGTCATTTTGTTGTCTTTTATGCCCAATGAATATGTTTCTGAATTAATTATGTCTTTTAAGGCTTATAAGTATGTCTTAGGACTCATGAATTCATGAATGATCATACAAGCAAACATATATGTTATATTAATTCATATGGCGTGTTTAATGTATTCATGATCACTCCATGATATGCTTAAGTTCCTATTTCACTTTAATGATTTCAAGCCTCAAGGCTTATGTATTTTGAATTCACAAACATACCTACTCATTCATGGGCGTCTTTTGGTCATCACATACCTTTTGCTCATCTCATATTGTAGTTATTAAGTCGTTTCAGGCCCTATAACAAGGCTAAAGGTCAAGGCAATCAAGGCAAGACATATGGACTTAAGTTATGGACTAAGGCCATGTTGATTTAATCATTTTGGGGTTGCTGTTACAGCCCTTCTTTGCTGTCAATAACAGCCTAATATACAAGTTAAAATACATTATTAATAAACCTTAAGGTCTTGGCCAAAGACCCAAAGGCATAGGCTAGGAAACGAGGGGCTTTTTGGCCAAGGCCAAGCCACAATTATAGACTTAATGTGACGTTTTTGCTGCTGTCCAAAATATGACAGCACATTGTTTGCCATTCTGTGTCAAGTTTAATCATATGTCGGTGTTGATTTTAAGGGCTATATGTGTGTATGACTCATGCTAGATGTTTAAGGGATAACGTGCAAGGTTTAGGGGTCCATAATATGTTTAAACTAAGGCTGAAATGGTGAAATTTCAGCACCATAAACCCATAAAAGTTTCTGTCTTTTTTTTTTCTTTTTTTTTTTTTTACATTATAAGCTAAGTGTCATGAACTATGAGTCTTGTGTTTATTAAACATAAACATATGCTTGTTGCCCCCTTTCTGTTTTAAACTTATAAATCATGCATTCAAAAGCAACATGATCAAATTAAAATAAGGTGTTAAGGGGGGCTGCTATTCAAAAATCAGATCACCCACATATGTATTTATATTTCTATACTTTAATTAAATACATGTACTTCATGCAACACACACATGAGAATTTGTAATATATTTAGCTTATATTTCCATGTTTAAATTTAAAGGATGCTATAATTGTTGCTGGACTGTTTCTTTTGTGTGCTCTGCACACACACACACACACAACACTCTTTTTATTATAGAAAAGATGCTGGACTAATGTTCTTTGGCTGCACACACTGCACACGCTCATGTATGTGTGTGTGTGTGTGTGTGTGTGTGTGTGTATATATATATATATATATATATATATATATATATATATATATATATATATATATATATATATATAGACACACACACACACACGGCTACACACACACTGCATACATCCAAGATAGATAAAGAAAAGATTGCTGCAAGGTTGCTTTCTGTTTCTGTTTTATTGAGACTGCACACATATTGCACGCATGTATTAACCGAGAACAAGAGAAAGGAAATAAAAATGGTTGCTTTGACAATTGCTTTTTGCTGCACCTATTACATATTCTTTATCTATCTTGGATGTATGCAGTGTGTATACATGTTTATGTATGCATATAAGAGCTGTTACAAGAGTCTTTTATGGTTGCTTTGACAAGAGTCTTTTATACATGTTTATGTATGCATATAAGAGCTGCTGAGATTCTTCTGTTTTTACTGTCACAACCAAACACACACCACAACACACTCTCTGCGATTCATGTGTATACACACACACACACACACACACACACACACACACATATACATACATCCGAGATTCGTTCCTTTATGAATCTCGGATCTCTCTCAACACCACACTTAACACTTGACTTTATTTATATATAAATGCTAGATGAGAGGGCTGCTGTTTCACACAAACATCCGAGATTTATAAGTATATATATATATATATATATATATATATATATATATATATATATATATATATATATATATATATATATATATATATATATATATATATATATATATATATATATATATATATATATTGGGGATGTTTCTGACCTGCACTTTTTTATGTACAAAAAGGAAAGGGAAGGATGGCTGCTGTTTTGCTTGTTACATACATCCAAGATATACACCTTTTGGTGAATCTCGGATCTTCTTTCTTGCTTACAAACACATGCAATAAACACCCACACAACTGCATGCTTTATTTATTTATTTATTTATTTTTTCTGTTTTCCTTCCATTCCAGCAGCCAAAATGACAAAATTAATAGGTGTTTCATGCTCTAAATGATGAACTAAACACACACAAATGCCTTTAGGTTTTGGCCGAAGGCCATATGGCCTTCTTGGCCTTGTTCCTTTCGGTAAAAACAATACCGAAACAGCAGGTCAACAACTTCATATAAATTCCCGATTTTTGATTTCAAAATGTGATTTAAAGCTTCAAATTACTTATATGATCAATTAATCACGTAGTTATAACATGCATGAGTTTGAAATCAAATTAACTACACTAAATGAGCTTTAATTTCATGAACTTGAAGTTTAATTATGATCAAAATATTCCAGAGCCGTAAGCCCCATAAACAACAATAAAACCAAATTAAATTGTAGATTTACCTTTAATCTTGTAAGATACTTGATGCTTGATGCCTTCTTGTTAATTCCCTGGCTATAATCTTGAATTTTTTTTACAACAATTTGATGTTCTTGATGGATTTATGAAGAATCGTGACTAGAGAATTAGAGAGATGAATTGGGTTTGTTTGGTGATTAGTGAACATATCACCACATTCTTGGATTTTTTATAAATATATTAAAGTTTGTTAGATGTACAATTTAGCCCTCCAACTATTTTTTTCTCATTTCTTTTGAACTTAATCACAATAACTAATATATAACACATATCTAGCTTGATTATGAATATTTTTTACTAACCTAAATAAGATTATAAGACAATTAATATAATTAAAATTACATTATTAAGTCAAGTGCAGCAAATTAAAAGTTAGGTTGTTACAGATTGGGCTTCACCACGCATAAACTTCGTCCTCGAAGTTGTCTATGTTTAGATAAGAGTAGTTAGGAATTACAAAGTAGGTATGAATCCTTAATATCTGACACAAACATTCTGGTAATTATTTAATGAGCACCATCTGTATTTCATAACTACTTGCCTCTTTGGCTTTTATAAGTCCTTTTGGCATTAAAAATATACTTCACTCTCTTGGCAGAAGCTTTTTATTTTATTTTATGCACAATTAGGTGGAATAAGAATTCCATATTGGACATCTCACTAGTCTCGCATCGACATAATGAGAATCCAAAAAGTACATTTATATTAACATATGATGGACTTTTTATTAGCCATTTATGACCAATCGCTTAATCTTATAAAAATCTCAATATATTTTCTTGTGAGTCTCGCTTTGTGTCTCTGTCTTCTTTGATTCTTGATTGACTCACACTTTATAATTCTGTTCATAGTGACATTGCATGAGCTTTTCGCGTTCATAATTGCATGTTAAATGTGAAATTCTATATTCTCACTAAGCAAATAAGCTTATCCCGTTGTTGCATTATTTTTCAGGTAAAGGCAAAGGCTTGGCTGGACCTAGTTCATAGGTGAGGACTCTGAAAGAGCTTGAAGTGCCTTAGAACCTGTTTCAACACATTGGTACTTGACTGATGTGGGTTCAGGGCTAGTATATATTATGTGATTTGATGCTAGAAGTTTGTACCTTACTACTTAAAATTGTCTCTGTTTGTAATTAACTTTAATTCCGCACTGTTTATTATTATCTTAGCTTCGTGTTTAATATTGCATTGCTACTGGGGTCTAGTCTTAAGACCTTTGAGAAATCACGGGTCTTACGAGACGAGCTGGAGCTTTTAGTAGCTGAGGCTTGTGGGACCTGTAGCTTTTTAAAAGAGCCATGATTTTTTGTTATTATAACCGTGTTTGGTAAAAGTAGTTGTATCTTTTAGTATAAAAAGACATAAAAACATTGATGTTAATTAAAAGTTGTTGTTTATAATTATTTGGAGGGTAAAAATGTAATTTTGTTTGACCAAAAGCTCAAGGTCGTTTTGAAAGTAGTTTTTCGTGGAAGAGCTTTTGAAAGCTTTAAAATCCGAATCAAAAGCTTAAACTTCTATCGACCAAACGGAGTTTTTGAGCTTGAGCTTCTGAAAATCAAAAGCTGAAACTCCTTGCCAAACGTAGCGTATATGTATAAAAAGACGCATAGTGTTTAGTTATTGAAAGCTCATCATTTTCAAGGACAATATTCGAGTGAGTTACTGAATTAGTTTAGCGTGCTGTCTTGCTTTGTTCACAAAACAAAGCTGGTAAGTGGTAACCAAGTGGTCGATACTTTTTACTTTCACAGACTATAGAATGCCTTGCATATACTTTTGATTCCTCGGTCCATAGCATACTATCAATGATCTTTTGCTTGGGTGGTGTTTTAATTGCTATGTATCGTTGCATGATGGAAAGCTATACAGTTTGCATATATCATGTACTTCCATTACGAAAGAAGATGAACCAGTTGAATGCAATCCTATTTGGTATGAACTGATCTAATCTGCTTGTTACGCTTTGCATGATGGAAAGCTATACAGTTTGCATATATCATTGTCAACTCACAAATTTATAGTAGAATTTATTATCAGTGGTCTATAACTTCAACATCCATTATTGTTGATTTAGATAAACAACCATGTTCAAAATACTTTCCGGACAATAAATTTGGTGGTCTAGGACCTAAACCATCATTTGAAACAAAAATTCAAAACACTTTGAACAATTGATGATAGACAATTGTATAGACATTTGTAAATGTCATGATTACCTGATGTGGCATTGTAAAGAGTTGACACTTTCACCCTTTGATCCCAACCTCTGTTCGTACTTTGTAATCTCAATTAACCTGACACACACAATTGATAAACATATGTTCAAAGGAAAAAAAACCCTAAAATTTACCTGGCAACCGAGCAGTAGAAATCCGAGAAGGTCTGATGTCGTTGATTTCTGTTCGCCATATGAGGTTGCCATTTTTGTCCTCACTAATTTAATCGAATACAAATGAAGAGGCGTCAGTGAGAGTATCGATTGAGATCAATAAATCGGGTAGACAGGAGATGAAATCGATTGAGGGTATACAAGGAAAGACAAAGAACGTAAGGCAGTGTGTTCTTTTGTCGCACTGGAACTAAGAGAAGAAGAGCAAAATATATGGGGATCGCAACCAGAGGTTTCCATTGCAGAAGCGAAGAAGGAAGGAGAAGAAGACGTGGGGAGAAGAACGTGGATGGGAGTCTATTCGTGTCATTTTCTAATTGCTTTTGTTGAATTTTCAACATTAACCGTTTAAGGCCCATTATAATATAGTAATAGATTAGCAACCAATAACAATTAAATTAATAGATTCATCAACAGAATGCATTAATAGGGACCGGAAAATCATATTGGTAGAAGAAATGGGAGGAATGTGAAATTGAGTTTTGGCAAACAAAAGAGCCTGCAACAAGAAAAATTGAACTCATTTTGAACAATGATGAGTGTTTTAATGTTGAAATTTAACTATACAAAATGAAATTACTAAAAGATTTCTTTGGTGGTAGTTGATTGCAAGCAAACGAATTGATGTTTCATGTTATGGCTTCAGAATTCTTGGTGCTTTTGCAGATTATGCAACCCAAATCAAATAATCGATGAAGCTATGAGAATCGAAACACAAGAAACTCAGGAAAAAAGATCGTAAACACATATTAGGTTAGAAAAATAAGGTAACGGATACAATGTTACAAATCGAGAAGAATTAAGAGCTTCAACATCAATGAAATCGACAGTATTGCAGTAATCATAAGATAAAATCAAGTTTTTGTACTTACCAGAACAATAAAGAGGCACAATCGAGTATATTTGAGCTGGAAGTGTTGTTGGTTTGTGGCAACTGGAGGAAAGCGATTATGCGTTGAGGAACGAAGTAGACAGATTAAGAGATGAAAGTGATCCTGATAACTGATGAATAGAAGGGTTGTGCAACTGTCTTTGATGGTAGGTGAAGTAATCGAAGATGATTGAAGGAGTACTTAATTTTCAACAAACGGTTGTGGTGGAGGTATAACTGATTAAGACCCTTTATTATATAGTAATAGAAAATGATATATATAACCAACACTAATTTTTGGGTTCCTTCAGGTTATTTCATTCTCATCACCAACCAAATTCAAAGTATATAGTAGTTATAAGAGCAAACAAGCAGCTCAAAGGAAGCCACAACATCACATCCTAAACATTCGTTACTTTCACAGACTATCATGCATCATAAACAACCACAAAAAACCATTAGCAGAATGATGCAGGTTAAACCATTTCTCCCTATGGTCTATGAATGTATAGAAACCAGGGGAAATGGAAGTAGTTCCTCTAAGCAAAAAAGGCTTTTCTAGATGCATAGTTCATACCAAAAATGGCTCCAAACGTTATAAAGTAGAGCAAAAACTAAGGAATTAAGAAAGTTACCTGTAAATTTTCGTGAAGAATCAATTGAGATCCTTTAATAAATTTACCAGTTCGTGCAATTTGTAAATGAAATTGCATATGCATTTTCATTGGGAGTTTGTCCCTTGGTTTTTTAATTTGAGCCAACGAACCTGCCTTTAGAAGTTCGTATATAGACAAGTCAAATTTGTACTCCTAATATAACTTTTTTTTCATTATGTGCCCTTATAAATATAAATGAATGTTTTTCCCTCATATTTGCTACTAATTTCAAGTTTGGTGCATATAATATGTTTGATAAAATTGGTATTTGGAGTGCTCGTGTTTGAAATTTCAGATTGAGCACTAATTCCAATTCAAAGTAGCATGTCAGTTTGAAAATCTTGTTAAGTGGTTGGGAGCTTGGAAGGTTGGTTTGTTGATTTGAAGCCTAGGGACCTATCCTTAGAAGTTCGTATACAGGCAAGTAATATAAATTTTTTTCATTAGTTTCTTACAAATCTAAATGGATGTTTTTCCTTGATAGTGCTACTAATAGTAAATATAATGCATATATGTGTTTGATAATATTGGTGTTTGGAACTATTGGTCTTTAAAATTTCAGACCGAGTACTAATTCCTGTTCAAAGTAGCTAAATGTAGGTTGACTTACATAAATGGCTGGTTAAATGATAATTCTTTTTAATCCCTACTTGTTTCCCTAACATGAATAATATTCATAGGGGCTGAAGTTTGTGAACTCTTAAGGTCTTTTTTTCTTATTGATTATTGTTGTCAATTAATTATAGGCTCCCAAAGAAAATCAATAACATAATTACTCGATGTACTTTAATTATTTTAAATCATCTTTAGAGTGAAAACCTACACATAAATACACCCAGAGTAAAAGATAAAACTTGATTAGTAGCAACAATCAAACATACACAAAAAACCAACCACTCTTAAGTATTTATTCAAGTGGAACTATTATAGCTGAAATTTTAATTTGAGCAATGCCACCAAGTTCATTTGAACGAATTTTAATCACAAGTATAGAAAGATAGCAACTGCAATATGTGAGATAGAAATATAGGTTTACCAATTTGTATGAAAGCAGTTGAAGAAGCCTGACATGGGGAAGATGCAATGTTTGAAGCTTTGACGATTGAGGCCCTCGAATGAGACAAATAGAGATATTTGTGCATCCACCAAAACTGAAAAGCATGAAAGTATATGTAGTGATTGTAAAATTAACAGCAATTTCGACGAATACCTGATACTCTGATGGTGTTGATATCCCTGCTCCTCAAAAAAGTTGTGAAGAGCTACCGGAATTAAACAAAACTAAGAGGACATTGGAAGTGAAATATGTTGCAAATATCCAAAATATGTTTACCGGTTTTGATAGCAAGTATAAGTTGAACGGATGTGTTTGAAAGGATAAACGTATGATGAAAGACCAAAAACGAAGACATTAATTTTGAAACTTACATGTAATCCGTGAAGAATTGGGAACACGACAAGGAGCGAATCCAAGAGAGAGAGAGAGAGAGAGAGAGAGAGAGAGAGAGAGAGAGAGAGAGAGAGAGAGAGAGAGAGAGAGAATAAGAGGTGAAAGTGTGAATACTAAAGCACGTTTGGGGAATTAAACCGACGACTGAAACCCTAGAATCCCGGATTGAAAGAGAAACTGAGATGCAGAAGTGGGAATCATGAGATTGTTTGACGAATGAACCTGACGATAGGAATACTTGAGCCCCAGATTGAGTTCATCCACACAAAAGTGATATGGAAAGCAGCGATGATTAAGAAGTTACAGGTGACCTTGCTGGAGAATCGGAACCGCCATTGAAAACTGAATTTTGGAGCTCTGTGATTGGAGCTCCTTAAAATTCAACAGCACGTGTTATAACCGTCACTCTCTCGTGACATCAATTTCGTTTTCCCGCCTATTTTATTACCATAAATTCTATTATAATATCAAGAAAAGTCAATAACTCTAATTATTTTTTTATAAACTATTTATATATGATATTTTATTTTCATATTAATTAAAGTATTTAATAAATCTATATATAGTTAAAAATCTATGGATTAACATTCTATTCTAGTCAGTAAAATTTTTATTTATCTGTATATTATGTATTTTTAATTTTATAGTTTATATCATTTAGATAATTTATTTATTGAGTTTTAATATTATCATTTGATTATCAAAAAATTATAATTGTAATATACTAATTTAAATTTATATGTATTTTTTTAAAATATTATTTTTAAAAATATATCTCATGTACTACATGGACAAATAACTATATATAATAAAGAAGAACACAAAATGCCACGTGTCAGCATATCGTTTCATAAAAAAAAGATAAATACAACTTATTAGCATTTGATTATTAAAAAATTTATAATTGTAATATACTACTTTAATTTTATATGTATTTTAAAAAAAATATTATTTTATAATATGTCCCATGTAATACATGGGCAAATAACTAGTAGATAGTAATAGATAACAGATATATAGATAAGTATTAGAAGTGTTAGATTAATAATTAAATAAAGGGACAAAAATCACACCCATCAATCTAACCAAAATAGCCACATTATACGTTACCACGTTTACGTGATAGTCATCATTTACGTGATCTGTACCTTTTATTAATATTTTAATGCATTACGTTACAAAAGTTGTTTGGTAACGTAAAGTAATGATACTTTACGTTACGAAAGGTGTTTACCATGAACTGACAAGCCACCTACTTTTTATTGGGAATTAGCAACATTTAAATTTAGTAACGTAAAGTACCACTACTTTACGTTACCAATTACCTTTTGTAACGTAATGCATTAAAATATTAATAAAAAGTACAGATCACGTCAATGATGGCTATCACGTAAATGTGGTAACGTAAAGTGTGGCTATTTTTGTTTGATTGATATTGTTTGGCTAAAATTAATAATAGGGTGTAATTTTTGGTTAGTTTAGTAATTTTCCATTAAATAAAATATTTAAAAAAAAATTTGTAGACATACTTGTCAAAAATAAATAAATTTTTATGATTTTTTTAGAAAAAGCGGAGACTTGAGTCCTTTCCCCCACCCCACCCCACCCCACCCCACCCCAAGCTTTCCAGACCAGTTTCATTCACTCCACACCTCTCTCTGAAAACCCTCCAGATCCTCCCAGACGATTTTTGATCTCTCTACATCTCAGGTGACTTTCTCTCCGTCAGAGGCTTCTTCTCCGGCAGCGAAGATCCTCCATCGGTGTTTGTTAGTGGACCTTTATTTGTATTTGTTAGTGGACCATTATTTGTATTTGCTTAGTTTTCTTAGTTTGGCCCAATGACCCACCTAAATGTTTATTTAATATTGCTTTGCTCAATGAAATAGGCAAGGGAGATTATTTCAAAATAACATGGTATCAAAGATCTTACCCTAACCCTAATTCCTTTCCCCCCTCTCTTTCTCCTCCTAACCCTAATCCCAAAACAGCCACCCTGCGGCCGCCACCTCCTCCTATCCCTTAATTGGCGCCCAAACTCTCTCCACCCTCTTGCTGCCTTCGCCTGCTGCCCCTGCGGCCGCCGCCTGCTGCCGCTGGCGATCAAATACAACCAACACCCTCTCCTCTACCACATTGCTCCATCTCTTCTCAATGGGTGATACACCAACCTCCGCATTCAATGTCGACAAAGCTTTCGGTGTCACAAACATCAAAACCCATGTCCGGCTTCTATTGGACATGGATCAACTAAACTATGATGCATGGTCCGAACTTTTCACCGCGCATTGTGATTGTTTCGTTGTTCTAGACTTCCTCAATGGTACCGTTTAAAGCACTCCCGCAAATGCCGCTGAATGGAAACGCGTCGATTCTCTTGTCAAGGTATGGATCTATGGTTCTATCACTACATCTCTTCCGAAACCGTCCTTAAAAAGGATGCTACATCGCACTCCGTTTGGACGGCTCTTCACACACTTTTTCATGACAATAAAGATGCTCGGGCCATGGAAATCCATGAGGAACTTCGATCACTTGATATGGGTGATCAAACCGTCGCCGAATATTTTAAAAAGATCAAGATTGCCGCCGATCTTTTGGATAACATAGGAAAACCTTTATATGAAAAACCCTAGTTATGTATGGCGTTCAAGGATTTAGCGAAAAGTATGATAACATGGCTAGCATTATCCACCATAGCAAAACCCCGCATACCCTCATTGAAATCCGATCCATGCTTTCTCTTGAGGAATCTCGAAATAACCGCAAAAAGAACCGAAACCCTCCACGTGACAACCCATCCTCCCCCACCGTTCTTGTTGCTAACCCCCCCTCCCATCCCACTACCAAACCCGTTTATCGCAACTTTCAACGCGGCCGATGTCGCTTTGGTACCAAATGCCGATTCCTCCACACCCACAACCCTAACCAAACTAACCCATCCCCCAATCCTAACCCCTACTCCTCGGCCAACCCATTTCCGAACCATCCCTCCCTACCTTACACCCCCGCCCTACCCCACTGCGCTAATACCGTACCCCAATACCACCCATCCACCCCGCCCCACTCAGCCTCCACATACTTCCAACGGTCTTCTCGGCCCATACCTTAAAAACAAACCAACCCTATGCCACCACCCCCAAACAAGACTTCTGGACATATATTTCCCACTCATACACTCTACAACTAACCACTCTTCCCCAAGCCTTTAGCACCATGACTCTCCAATAACCAAAATGCGGGACTTGATGCTGGATGGTACATGGACACCGGGGCCACCTCACATCTCACTGCGGACACAGGTAACCTATCTGCTATTTTTAATAATGCATTACATTCGTCTATCATTGTTGGTGACGGTAATTCCATTCCCGTTACTAATTCTGGGCATAACATATTTCCAACATCATCACGTCCTTTCCACTTAAAAAATGTCCTTGTTGCTCCTAATATTATTAAAAATCTTGTGTCTGTCCGTAGTTTCACTCGCGATAATAATTGTACAGTTGAATTTGACAAATCTGGTAATCTGTAAAGGATCACCCGACCCGCAGGTGCTCCTCCGCTGTGATTGCTCTGGAGACCTAAATCCACTCACCACCAACGCTCAAGTCGTCCTTCTTTCTTCTACCCAGTCCACGTGGCACCAACGCCTCGGCCACCCTGGCGATGACGTGTTACGTTTTTTTAGTTTCTCGTAATTTCATTCAGTGTAATAACACAAAACCTTCAGGTTTGTGCCATGCTTGTCAACTTGGCAAACACACAAAACTTCCTTTTCATAGTTCTCGTACTATAGTTTCTAGTGCCTTTGATGTTATCCATTATGATTTGGGGACCTCTCCGGTTGTAAGTTTTGGTGGTTTTAAATATTATGTCTTGTTTCTTGGTCATTATTCTCATTTTTATGGGTTTATCCGCTCAAACATAAATCCGATGCTTTTGTAAAATTTTTACAATTTCGCGCTTATGTTAATACTCAAATCAACAAAGAAATAAAAGTTTTTCAATGTGACCATGGTGGTGAATTTGACAACATATCCCAACACACCCTCTTTAACAACAGTGTTCAATTTCACTTCTCTTGCCCCCAAACGTCTCAACAAAATGGGAAATCTGAGCGCATGATTCGCACCATCAATAATGATATTTGTACACTCCTTTTTCATGCTCACCTCCCCCCATCCTTTTGGACCGATGCATTATTCATGGCGGTCCACCTTCTCAACATCCTTCCCTCCATGGCTATCTCCGATCAAGTTCCATACACCAAACTCTTCAATAAACCGCCCACATACTCTCACCTATGTTTTTTCGGTTGCCTTTGCTATCCTTACACTAATCCTGCTCATAAACTCCAACATCGATCCACCCCATGTATCTTTCTTGGTTACCCTACGAACCATCACGGTTTTTGGTGCCTTGATACCAAAACCCACAAAATCATAATTTCCCGACACGTCACTTTTGACGAATCTTCCTTTCCTTACCAACCACCTCCTACCTCATCTTCGGATTATACTTTTCTAGATTCTTCCTCGGATTCTTCACCTATTGCTCACTCCATACTTACCTCCTCATCTAAATCTGATACAACCTCACACTCCCCATCTCTCGGTACGTCAAACCAGTCCACCATCTAACCTCTCGGCTCCTCCTCTTCCATCGAGACCATCCAACCCATCGTCGCCTCCCCATTAGTTCCTTCCACCGATCCTCTCGGCTCCACTACTTCTGCCGAGGACAACATTCCCCAACCTCACTCTCCATCGCAGAATCCGTCTCACCCAATGGTCACCCGATCCCAATCCTGTATAACCAAACTCATCACTCGTCTCAATCTTCATGTCTCTCATATATCTCATCTCCCCACCTCTCATCTTCAAGCTCTTTGTGATGATAATTGGAAAAATGTTATGAAAGACAAATTTAATGCTTTAATTAAAATGACACATGGAAACTTATCCCGCGGCCTAAAAATGTGAATGTTGTCCGGTCCATGTGGTTATTTCGCCACAAAATTAATTCTGATGGCTCTCTTAGTCGCTATAAGGCCAGACTTGTTGCAAATGGCAAAAATCAATTACAGGGTGTTGACTGCCACGATACATTTTGCCCCGTTGTCAAACCAGCAACGATCCGCACTGTGCTTAGTCTCGCATTATCTGGAGATTGGCCCATACACCAACTTGATGTTAAGAATGCATTTCTTAACGGCTTGTTGGCAGAGACGGTTACATGCATCAACCACCGGGGTTCCATGATGTGACTCACCCTGATTATGTCTGCCATTTGCAGAAGTCCCTTTATGGTCTTAAAAAGGCGCCCCGCGCGCCTGGTTCCAAAGATTTACATCGTTCGCCACCAGGGTCGGTTTTACTCACAGCAAATCCGACGCCTCTCTATTTATCTTTCATCGAGGTTCTGATACGACATACCTGCTTTTATATGTTGATGATATTATTCTCACGGCCTCCTCGACGACTTTTCTTCAACGCATTATGGGTCTCTTACATCGTGAGTTTTCTATGACTGATCTCGGATCCCTTAACTACTTCTTGGGTATTTCTGCAGTTCGCAACCCATCTGGGTTGTTTCTCTCTCAGTCGACTTATGCTATGGCAATTTTGGAACGCGCCCAAATGATTAATTGCAACTCCAGTCGCACACCTGTCGATCTTGATAAGAATATTGGACCTGATGGTCCTCCCGTCTTAGTATCTCAGCTTTACTCAGGGGCGGATCCAGGAATTTATATTATCAGTGTCACTTTTTAGAGTAAATTTAATACTTAGAAATTTGAAATATTTTCTAAAATGAATCGGGTCACTGAAACGGGTTCCCAACACAAAATTAACGAATAACAAGATTTTTCTAAATTGATTGGAACTTTCTTTTCAAAAATTTGTCAATTAACCTAATTTTTTTTAAAAGAATTAACAAACATGTTTAACAATTGATAAAAAAACTTATAAAATAAAAACTAAACATTTATACTTTATCATATTTATATAAATAAAATGTCTACTACACTAGTACACTTAGCCAATTCAAGACTTAAATAATAAGCATATTGCATACTCATAAGTCATAACTCACTTAGTCACCTAGGCACTTAACAGAGAGAGAGAGAAAATAGAGAGAGAGTCGGCAAGTCGGGTGAGAGAGATTAAGAGATACTGTTAGGCAGATGCGGAGCCGCGGAGGTCAGGCAGGGGCTCAGCCGCTCAGGGCTTCAACGCTTCAAGCGGTGTCGGTCAGGCGTTTCAAAGGTGAGCAGTGGCCGGTGGGCAGCGCCGCCATTCCGGTCAGGGTTTCAACTTTCAAAGGTGAGCCGTGAGGGTGAAGGCTGAAGGTGAGCAAGCAAAGAGCAAAGGTGATTTAGGGTTTCAAAAGCTAGAGGCTTGGGTATTGTTTTTCGGCTTTTTAAAAAATTTTTGGGCTAACCAAATTAAATTGACTGATTTGGGCTTTTCTAAAAAACACTTTTTGATTAAAATTTAGTGTTATTTCAATAAATTTAAGTAATAAAAACAACAAATATAATTTAAATATGTATATTATAAATTGTATAAATTTTTCGTAAGTGTCACTCAAAAAAAATCTTAGGTGTCACTCAGATTTTTGATACATACGTAACTCAGTATTTTGAAAATTTATCGGTGTCGAGTGACACCCACTCTTTTCAACTAGGTCCGCCCCTGCCTTTACAAGACCGGATATTGCATACGCCGTACAACAACTGTGTCTTTATATGCAAGACCCTCGAGAACCTCACCTTAATGCCATGAAACGTGTTCTTCGATACATACGCGGTACCACTGATTTGGGTCTTCAGCTATGAAACACCCATCTCAACGTAATATAATAATTAATGGGGTTACATTAAATTAATGATAATTAACATGAATTTTAAAGAAAATCGGGCATGATCCGTTCGCACGGAGTCAATATCCCTGTTTGATTATAAACTATCACTTTGGAAGATAAAGTAATTTCACAAGATACTTTTGCTAGATTACAATTTCTAACATTCATCCGAAAGACATTACATGTCTTTATCCATACATATTAAACATAATGGTAGACAACTACCCAATTACCTCACAATTATATAAGCATCGCCTTACCAAAGTTAGGCTTCAAATACAGTCCGTTTAAGCTCTAGGACCAAAGCCGACAATCACCTTGCCTTTACTCTAACATCACCTGAGGTATATAAAAGTGAGGGGTTAGCAAATAAGATTTGCTAAGTGAGTTACTAAATTGATATGGAGTACAAACATACAACATGTAATAATGTTAGAAATGTTTATGAAATGACAAGTGCAATATCTTTTTACTAAAATAGTGTGGGCACAGCCCATTAATTTGCATAGGTTGCGGTACATGACCCGCAAACCCGCCGTTGCCAACAGCTGTGAATCCATGCCCAGCTGCGCAACTCCAACCGGCGCCCGAAGTCCGGCCACCTACCCACGAACTCATGTGGTGTAGGAATTTATACGCACAAACACAAAGTAAGGCGCTTGATAATAATAGTGATAACCTGGATATCCGGTGAGGCCAATGATAAATGAGTATAGCTCACAAAGGGTTTAATCAAGAGTAATCGTATGAACATGAAATTAATAATCATCATGTGTAGCATAAAAGCCATGATATGTATGAAGAAGGAATCAAAGCATAATCAAGATGCTGACGTGTATAATGAGGTATCAAATAAGGTATGCTGGCCATAGGCCATGATCAAGTAATGAACCGCCAATAGGGCAGTATAATAAAATCAGTGCAATGCATCATACAAGAGGATGATGCCAAATAGATATGCACAATGTCATTAATAAAATAAACATGTAATTATGTATGCAACACACACATCAATGCAAGAACTCACTGTACAACAGGCTATAATAGCCTTTAATGATCAATACGACTGATACGCCGCTTAATGCCCCGAACCGATAACCGACACTTCTTCAAGCTCCAAACCTATCAAATAATGATATTCAAGGTATTCATAAGTTTATAATAGTATATTATAATGTTTGGAAGTCATTTGAAGTGTTTAAACGTTTTCGGTTTAAGTTTCCGAATTTACCGACACCGATACGTCTCTTATTGAGTTTTATCGACTTTTGGGCGATGTTTACGGTTAATTAAAGTATTATATTAATGTATAATTATCATATAATCTATTGAAGTTATTTCACACAAACATTACTTTTCTTTCGGCGTTTGTGGACGAAGAAATCAAATTGAAACGAATAAAATTGTCTAACTCGAGCTAGTTTGGTATTTTGACTATAACTTTTTCATACGAACTCGAATTTAGGTGATTCAAGAGCCCAGACGAAGAGGACACATAGGGCTACAACTTCCATCTTTTGAAGTTCTGCCCAGGTCTGAGAATGCAGACGCGATTTTCCTGTTTTGTTCATGCTCGAATCTAAACCCATTTGTAACTTGTATAAACATGGAATTAACTTATTTCATGCAATATTTGATAAGTATAAACATACATGAACATGTTTTAACATACATAACATGAAAATCCAAAAATCTAATCCCCCATTTTTGAGTTAATCCAACCAAAAATTCAAACTCAAGTTTAAATGGAATTCTTTAATTTCTTATACTCATAACTTCAAAATTATTCAATCAATTTTGTTATGCATTGCTAGGCTTCATTTAACCTTCAAAAACATCAAACGTCACATTTTTCATTCATTTGGGTATCAATTACCCACACTTTAGGCAATGAAAATCATATAAAAGGTTGTTTAACATTTGCAACAAATTCCAAGTATTAAAGCTTGAACTTTTCTTTAAGGGCTTGATATCATTCTAAGAAACTCACACAATCTAACACTTACATGGATTGTGATGTTTGTGATATCTTTATCCTTTCTTTCACTATGAGAAACAAGATGAAAACACATCACACATACAACTTGGAAATGAATAAAGATTTACCTCAAGAGTACAAATGTGAAGATGCTTGTATTTTCTTGAAATTTTAGCTTCACCCTCTTCAATGGCCAAAACCCCAAGTACGCATCCTTACATAATTGTTGGAGAGTACTTGATTTTGATTAGGGATACAAATGGGAAACCCCAATTTGGTCAATTGTTTCACTTAACCCCCTTCAATCATCAAGTATTAACCCATAACACCTTTGCACTTTTTAGTCTTACATCCTAACCCCTTAACATATAACCCTTATGGTTGGCCTTTATTAATTTGTACACCAAGCTTGGAAACATGTACACAATGTATTAAATATTTCTTGATTAGTCTTATATTATACAAGTACAAGTATTAGTTAAGCCTTAGGAATAAGTTGTTATGTTATATACTACATAATTTATAAATTCATTCGATTAGCAATATAAACTACATTCATCTTCATATTAATCATAATGTTTCGTATAATTATAATTATGAAGAATATTTAGGGATTTAATATTACTTTATATTTGAGGATGTTACAATTCCTACCCCCTTGAAAAGGATTCTGCCCACGCAATCAATCCTGAATTTTCAAGGGGCTCTTAATAAATATTTAGTATACATATTATGTGCAATTATAAGTAGGCTGTGTCCAGCACCCGACCCAGACATATAAATTGCAAAATTGCTGTATGATTATCGGGTTTAATAACCCATTAATAACATATTAGTGACATAGTCACTATTGCTATTTCGATAACGATCTGTTATATTAAATTTGTTCGAAGGTTCACTTTTTACATACTTACTTATTATGCATAACTTCATATCTATAGCAATGTTCAGTTCATTGCAGGATTGCAATTCATATTAAGGATATATTTTCTCGTTGATTATAATATCCCTTTAGTTGGGAAACAATCAGACGTGATACTCTTGTTCTAGAATTACACCGTAGTATCTTCATAATGAGTGACACTTTATATATTCCATTTTCATTGAACCTTTTATCATCATAGGTTCATTATATGGTCGAGTATATAATACTTGTTAGTTTCTAATGTAATTAACTACTTGGTTAACTTATATGAATAAGTGCAATTTGTTATTAACGACAATATTATCACTATTTAATTTGTATATTTAATTATCAGTTTTGATTCAGAGACATTATGTTTCATCCCTAACCACCAGTACGTGGCTTAATATCACGATACCATTTTAATATTTTTCAGATGATAAACATACTTGATTTTACAAGTTTCTTTCAGTAGTATATTACAGAATCGCTAGGCTCAAGGGCCTATATGAGATCCTTAAACAATTTCAATTCTTGAGAATCATCCAGAAGAAGATAAGCTCAACTAATGGGACATTCAAGTTTAAGTACAGATTAGATCTCTCGGTCAATCTCCAGAATTTTTCATTTCAGTCGCATTAACAGCGACTCCCTCCTCGGAGATGATATGGCCAAGATTTGGACCTATTTAAATTTAGGTTTAATACTTAACATATTGATTGTATTTAAAGTATGTGACGCTAATTATAGCGATTATACAAGATTATGTATGGGTATATATATATAGGTATGCATTTAGGTTTATAAAGTTTGGTTTGAAATTTATATATAGAAGTTGCATTTAGAAAGCTTTACTTAAAGCTTCTTTTACGAAGTATTTTCGACATCTCACGGGATGTATAGCATATTCAGATTCTAAATTTGAGTATGTTAGAATATTATCGATAAACGATAACCGATTTATCCAACACGGGTCAGCATAATTGATTTATCATATCCATAGATGCATCTAGTGCATTCGTGAGTTCAAACGACATAACCAATTCATGATGACCACATCAAGTATGAAATGAGGTCCTTAATACACCTCCTATCTTTAGTTGATAATATTCAATCTGCAGATCAATGTCTGAGAATATATATTTTGGACTAGCCGCTGATCAAATCGATCATTAACACGAGGCAAAGAATATTTATTTTGGACTATTACCCCCTTTCAGTTTACGGTAACTTATGCACCTTTACAGGTGACGTTCTTCTTTTAACAATTAGAACTAGAGCACCCAAAACGGGAAACTCGGTATAATGAATCCCTCATCCCACAGTCTATGACCAACAGTACGATACATAATTTGGGATTCAACTTTTGGGAATTCGCTAAATCATTAATAAGTAGTAAATTCCTAGTTAAGTCCTTCGATGCTTCAGTTATACAAACTGTTATCAACTTTAGTAGAACTTTACTTGAGTCCCAACTTGGGCTATTAGATAGAGTTATTATAATTTGATTTGAGGATGTAATACCTCCCATTTCTCATGTACGTATGTAATTTCAATCTCAATATAATTGTTTTATTTATGAATCATTTGGAATTCGAGATATCTCATTATTCGTATAATTAGCAATAGATTTTAATTCTATAACTTTTCCCAACAAGAGACTTCTTTTTTAATATCATAATCATATATGTGCATTTTACTATTCTTTATTATTCTCTTTCATATTCTTAATGTACATCGACCTGTAGGTCTTGCGACCTATTTTGGTCTTTATTAAAGATGCATATGTATATATATATATATATATATATATATATATATATATATATATATATATATATATATATATATATATATATATATATATATATATATATATATATATATTGGAATTCATCATTTATCTCAATTTATTATTCTCTCCAACTGTTAGGCACCTTAGCGTCCTTTAATATAAGAAGGAATTACTTATATTTAACATCATTTTTTTATTCATTGAATTCATAGTTGTCATTGCCAACAATTTTCTCACAAATCTTAAAAGAAGCGACGGGGAGGATAATTCACTTTCGCCTATCTCCCACAGAGGGTTAAGATTACGAGTATTACAGGGACAATTGCCATATAGTAGCATTCATTATCCCTTCATCCTGAGTTATAGACTTAAATTATTATGGTTATATTGTCTTTGGAAAATGATTACAATTTAGTTGGAGGTATATATATTTTATAATTACTGGCTTACCAACATGTGCATATGTAGATTCAATCATCATCATATAATTTCACTACGAGGTTATAGAGATTTATTTCTAATTAATAGCGTTCAATATGGTTTCGAAACACACCATTATTATCGGTGCTTATTACCTCAATATACAAGGCATTCGGATTTCTCACTTGAGAATTTATATCACGAGGCATCAGTAATACCTCTATTAGGCATTTTTCAATATACGCCTTTTTCTCCTAATTGGAGTTAATCTCCATATTAGGATTTAGTTTAGTATGTCCAACCATCAAACTGTGTAACATTAAGCGTATATGTACACGCATTAAGTATACGGTTGAGATCATTATTATCCTAAACCCGTACCCGTCCTAGGCCACATCAGAACTTAACTTATGTTATAATATTGTTGCCTAGGCGGCCAATACAAGCATCTGAAATCGAGCTCATAGTAGAGTATCGTCGACTATACTCATGCAATGAACATCGGCTCTGATACCAAATTGAAACACCCATCTCAATGTAATATAATAATTAATGGGGTTACATTAAATTAATGATAATTAACATGAATTTTAAAGAAAATCGGGCATGACCCGTTCGCACGGAGTCAATATCCCTGTTTGATTATAAACTATCACTTTGGAAGATAAAGTAATTTCACAAGATACTTTTGCTAGATTACAATTTCTAACATTCATCTGAAAGACATTACATGTCTTTATCCATACATATTAAACATAATGGTAGACAACTACCCAATTACCTCCCAATTATATAAGCATCGCCTTACCAAAGTTAAGGCTTCAAATACAGTCCGTTTAAGCTCTAGGACCAAAGCCGACAATCACCTTGCCTTTACTCTAACATCACCTGAGGTATATAAAAGTGAGGGGTTAGCAAATAAGATTTGCTAAGTGAGTTACTAGATTGATATGGAGTACAAACATACAACATGTAATAATGTTAGAAATGTTTATGAAATGACAAGTGCAATATCTTTTTACTAAAATAATGTGGGCACAGCCCATTAATTTGCATAGGTTGCGGTACATGACCCGCAAACCCGCCGTTGCCAACAGCTGTGAATCCATGCCCAGCTGCGCAACTCCAACCGGCGCCCGAAGTCCGGCCACCTACCCACGAACTCATGTGGTGTAGGAATTTATACGCACAAACACAAAGTAAGGCGCTTGATAATAATAATGATAACCTGGATATCCGGTGAGGCCAATGATAAATGAGCATAGCTCACAAAGGGTTTAATCAAGAGTAATCCTATGAACATGAAATGAATAATCATCATGTGTAGCATAAAAGCCATGATATGTATGAAGAAGGAATCAAAGCATAATCAAGATGCTGACGTGTATAATGAGGTATCAAATAAGGTATGCTGGCCATAGGCCATGATCAAGTAATGAACCGCCAATAGGGCAGTATAATAAAATCAGTGCAATGCATCATACAAGAGGATGATGCCAAATAGATATGCACAATGTCATTAATAAAATAAACATGTAATTATGTATGCAACACACACATCAATGCTAGAACTCACTGTACAATAGGCTATAATAGCCTTTAATGATCAATACGACTGATACGCCGCTTAATGCCCCGAACCGATAACCGGCACTTCTTCAAGCTCCAAGCCTATCAAATAATGATCTTCAAGGTATTCATAAGTTTATAATAGTATATTATAATGTTTGGAAGTCATTTGAAGTGTTTAAATGTTTTCGGTTTAAGTTTCTGAATTTACCGTCACCGATACGTCTCTTATTGAGTTTTATCGACTTTTGGGCGATGTTTACGGTTAATTAAAGTATTATATTAATGTATAATTATCATATAATCTATTGAAGTTATTTCACACAAACATTACTTTTCTTTCGGCGTTTGTGGACGAAGAAATCAAATTGAAACGAATAAAATTGTCTAACTCGCGCTAGTTTGGTATTTTGACTATAACGTTTTCATACGAACTCGAATTTAGGTGATTCAAGAGCCCAGACGAAGAGGACACATAGTGCTACAACTTCCATCTTTTGAAGTTCTGCCCAGGTCTGAGAATGCAGACGCGATTTTCCTGTTTTGTTCATGCTCGAATCTAAACCCATTTGTAACTTGTATAAACATGGAATTAACTTATTTCATGCAATATTTGATAAGTATAAACATACATGAAAATGTTTTAACATACATAACATGAAAATCCAGAAATCTAATCCCCCATTTTTGAGTTAATCCAACCAAAAATTCAAACTCAAGTTTAAATGGAATTCTTTAATTTCTTATACTCATAACTTCGAAATTATTCAATCAATTTTGTTATGCATTGCTAGGCTACATTTAACCTTCAAAAACATCAAACGTCACATTTTTCATTCATTTGGGTATCAATTACCCCCACTTTAGGCAATGAAAATCATATAAAAGGTTGCTTAACATTTGCAACAAATTCCAAGTATTAAAGCTTGAACTTTTCTTTAAGGGCTTGATATCATTCTAAGAAACTCACACAATCTAACACTTACATGGATTGTGATGTTTGTGATATCTTTATCCTTTCTTTCACCATGAGAAACAAGATGATAACACATCAAACATACAACTTGGAAATGAATAAAGATTTACCTCAAGAGTACAAATGTGAAGATGCTTGTATTTTCTTGAAATTTTAGCTTCACCCTCTTCAATGGCCAAAATGCTAAGTACGCATCTTTCCATAATTGTTGGAGAGCACTTGATTTTGATTAGGGATACAAATGGGAAACTCAATGATGTAATCGGTTTTGACCCCAATTTGGTCAATTGTTTCACTTAACCCCCTTCAATCATCAAGTATTAACCCATAACACCTTTGCACTTTTTAGTCTTACATCCTAACTCCTTAACATATAACCCTTATGGTTGGCCTTTATTAATTTGTACACCAAGCTTGGAAACATGTACACAATGTATTAAATATTTCTTGATTAGTCGTATATTATACAAGTACAAGTATTAGTTAAGCCTTAGGAATAAGTTGTTATGTTATATACTACATAATTTATAAATTCATTCGATTAGCAATATAAACTACATTCATCTTCATATTAATCATAATGTTTCATATAATTATAATTTTGAAGAATATTTAGGGATTTAATATTACTTTATATTTGAGGATGTTACAAGCTATTTCGTTCCTCTTCATCCCAGCTGACTGCTTACACCGATGCATATTGGGCCGGCTGCCCTGCCACACGAAGATCGACATCCGGTTATTGTGTTTTTCTTGGCGACAACATTATCTCGTGGTCTTCCAAACGGCAACAGACCACCTCTCGATCTAGTACGGAGGCTGAATATCGTGGAGTCGCTAATGTGGTTGCTCAAACAACATGGATCTGCAACCTCCTTTGTGAACTATGTCTTCCATTCTGCCTCGCTAGTCTACCGTGATAACGTAAGTGTCGTGTACCTCTCAGCAAACCTGGTCCACCACCAACGTACCAAGCATATCGAGATTGACATTCACTTTGTTCGGGACAAAGTCGGCAAAGACGAAGTTCGTGTTCTTCATGTCCCCTCTAAGTTTCAATATGCTGACATCTTCACCAAAGGGTTGCCGTTTCATCTCTTTGCCGATTTTCGCTCCAGTTTAAGTGTCCGTTCTCCTCCACCTCAAACTGCGGGGGATTGTTAGTGGACCTTTATTTGTATTTGTTAGTGGACCATTATTTGTATTTGCTTAGTTTTCTTAGTTTGACCCAATGGCCCACCTAAATGGTTATTTAATATTTCTTTGCTCAATGAAATAGGCAAGGGAGATAATTCCAAAATAACAGTGTTCTCATCCAGCGGCGCCGTCGTCCGTCGAAGGCTTCTTCTTCGGCGGAACTCTCCAGTGGTGCTCTCCTTCTAGGAATGGATCTCTCTCTCTCTCTCTCTCTCTCTCTCTCTCTCTCTCTCTCTTTCTCATTTTTGACTTTCATGATCTGAATCTCTCTCTTACAAACAAATTTGCATAGTTAGGTGTTTTTTGTATCTCGAAGGTTAATCTACAGTTTTGTTTGTATCTTCTTGTAAAACAAAGTTGCAAATTTAGGGTTTGTTTGTATCTCCATCATGGTTTTATAAATTTGAAAACCTTGTAAAACTGTGAATACAATTAAATCTGAACTTCCAGATTTGTTTACTTAGTATAAATTTCTTTGGTGTGCAAGTTTGTGAATATTTTAGCTTAGTATAGATTTGTTTGGTGTATAAATTTGTTTTATAAGCTTGTGAGAAGCTTAAAGCTTCAACAATGGCGATTAGCAGAGAAAAAGCTATATTTTCATTAATTTCGTAAAAAATAAGACGCACTATGTAACATCCACGGATTTAATTTGATGTATTTTGGTTAATTAAGTGGAAAACTTATATATATTTAAGTTGAATTTGGGCGATTATTATGTATTTGGATATTTAGCAAGTTTGTTGCTATTTTTAAAAAAATTGAACTCAGAATCAATTTTGTGGAGTATTATGAATTTAAAAGTTATTTATGATAAATCTAAGATTAAATCAGTATTTTATGGAACCGGTTAAGTCGAGTGATGAAATGTGCAAAATGACGAAAGTAGTATATAAAGGGCAATAGGCTTCATTTTTCTAGTTTACACTCTCTCACTACTTCATCTCTCTAGAAATTTTCTCTCTACATCTCTCTAAGATATATCACAAACCGACAGTCAGATTTTCGAGAATTATACGTCATCGGAAAGGTATCGAGGAGTACAACAGCAATCTACAAACAGAATTCAGATTTCGTGCGAATTTAGGTAAGAATCGACCTTTCTAAGATTATGGTTTCGGTTTTGTAAGAAACTAAAATTTCGAATCTATCATTTTATGCAAATTTAAGCTTGTTTTGCTCGAAACATTGCTGGAATGTGATAATATATGCATAGTAGAATCGAATCTAGGTATTATACATGATATATTAGTGATTTTAGCCTTAGAAATGAAGGATTTAAGTTGAAATGATGAACAGACTCGAATATGTCAAGAACAGAGTCGAAATGCAAGAACAAACTCGAGTTTGGTGCTAGATTCGAGTGTGTACCGTTAGATTCTAAGGGGAGGGCTTCGAATCTAGGCCTAGACTCGAAGTGGGGTTCGAATCTAACCCTAGATTCGAAGGTATGTTCGAATCTGACATAAGGGGTTCGAATCTGATGCATAAGCTTCGAATCTGATGCTTGATTTCGAATCTAACCTATTAAATTCGAGTTTAATGCCTAAAATTTAGAATACTACTCCCTAGACTCGTGTAATTTGAATGAAACTCATATACAACATATAAAATGATATGAAATATGCAAAGGACAAGATATAGACTTGAAATGGGTTTCAACTTTAGTTATAGTTCGAATTTAGATATGTACCCGAAACGGGGGAAAATATCGCCAAATTTACGAAACTTGATTTTATAGATTTAAACGGTTAATGATTCGAGGAATTGTTGTAATTGATATAACAGGTCCCTTGTGGTGTTGTTTAACCCACAGTGGGGTACTTGGTGGATCCGGTTGAAAGCCCGAAGAGAAATAATATCGGTTAAAAGATAATTACGCACCCACTGTGAGTACAGTAGATTTCGCATGTTTATATTTGTTTTATGTAAGCTTTGCCTGCTGAGACTTGTTGTTTCATTGATTGTTTGGAATTCTACTAACTTGCGTAGATTTAGATGCACATTCTTACTTGTTGCATGTCCTTTCGGTTGTTGTGCATCTAGTGATGGACCGGTGGGTCGCATCGATTACTCTGATGTTACTGTGCTATATGACCTGGAGCTGATCCCTCCTAGGCCCGGTAGGCAGTATGTCATCCCCGATCGTACGTTTGTCTCAGATGGTATGTTTAAATGCCGAGCTGTGGGCTCGAAGGGGCTGCGGCTCTGGTCCGTACTTTGTGTACGAAGAGGATATCCGATGTTGGTCATCTGTGTTATCCTTGGGCTTCATAAAAATTTATAAAATGCATAATCTCTGTATTCACTAAGCATCCGCTTATTCCCCAGTTGTTGATTTTTATTTTACAGGAAAAGGGAAGTCTACCGCCGGACCTTCTAGTTAGGTCGTTTGGAAGATTTGGGAGACTCGGCACTATTTGATCGGTAATTGTGATTTGGACAATGTTGTAATATATTCTGGATGATTGTAATAAATGTATGGGTGTGTAGACTTAGACTTGGTACCTTATAGCACCGTAGGGTGTTTAACACTTGTTGCACTACTAATTTATGTTTTTTAATGCTTCCGCACACTAAATTTAGGTTATCAGATCATTATGTTATTGTATGATGGTGATTAATCCTGGGTGTATTGTAAATGGTGGTTGTTGTGGCAAGGGTGTCACACACTACAATATTCTAAAATATATTCTAGGAGACATGAGCACATGCTCTTCTAACAAATTGTAAACCTGACCTCTCATAAAGAGACGCTTGGCACTAAATATAAGAAACATATTATTATCCTCTTCTCCATATAATCCTTGACCTCAAGGATTAAAATTAGTGTTGCAAATTTGCTAGTCAACCGGTAACCTATACGAGTAGGCACTTGTCGGGATTAATAAGTCGAAATCAATCAAAGTCGAAAATCGGTCAAAATCGGCCAAGTCGGTCAAATTTGGCCAAAATCTAATAATAATATTAATGAAATTAAACATATTTCTTGAGTGATATAAACGATTATATTTATAATTGATTATTTATTAACATGTATAATTTTAAAATTTACATACAAAAAGTTCCAATCCGACTACCTCAACTTCTCCCCGCCTACGCCGATTAATCGCTACTCACCGACCCGCCGGCCAACTACCGCCAAGTGAAGTTTGCAACATTGATTAAAATTGGCCCATATATCAAAGCTGGGAGATCTTTTCTGCAGGTCATAGTACTCCTCCTATGTGATGTCCTCCACTTCCATGTTAGACCATTGGACCAAGACTTCAGCCATTGCTTTGTTTCTCTTGTTCCCCATCCTTCTGTCAATAATCTTTAATGGTAGTGGTTGAAATTCTCCCTTATCAATCACAAGAGGTAATTAAGATACCACATTATGAACTTATGATTATGAATATTCCTTTTCAGCAGAGAAGCACATTGTGGATTTGGAAGTAATAGGTAATTTCAGCTTATAGGCAACCTTTCCCACCTTTTCTAATACTTAGATTGGACCAAAGTATCTTGTTGATAACCATTTAGACCATGATGTTGGGGCTTCCAAGGTAAAACGTCTTGGATAAGTTTCAAGGCATCTGTTCACTTACTCAGTTTGCCCATTATATTGAGGTGGTAATCAGTGGAATAAGCAAGGTTAGTGTTATGGGCTTTGAAAAGGGCCTTCCAAAATTGGCTCAAAAAAATCAAATCCATTATAAATTAGAGACATGCTCCATAAAAATAGAGACATGCTGTCTGAAATAATCTTCTCTGGCATCCCATATAAATTAAATACATGCTCCATAAATAGGTATGCGACATAAGTAGCTGTATATGGGGTGCTTTATGGCGAGAATGTACCACCCTTTAATTTCGAGATAATTAATTAATTTCGAGTCATTTATTTTAATTATTAATTAGAGAAAACAGAATATAGATTATCAAACCGTTATATATATACATATATATATATATATATATATATATATATATATATATATATATATATATATATATATATATATATATATATGTATGTATGTATGTATGTATGTATGTATGTATGTATGTATGTATGTATGTATGTATGTATGTATGTATATATATAAATCAAATTCATTAAAAAAAGAGAAAAAAAGGGTTATGCATGGATACATCAAATTTCTTACCATCTTCATCCTCCTCATTCAACTTTTCTTTATTACTCTGTATATATATATATATATATATATATATATATATATATATATATATATATATATATATATATATATATATATATATATATATATATATATATATATATATATATATATATATATAAATGTGAGAAACCCTAAGAATTTCTTCATCTCAAGCCCACACACAAATACATTATAGAATCTGAAATTCGTGGGCTGGAAATTAGTTGGAACAACAATTTTCACCATCATCATCACCAAATCAACATACACCATTACTAACTTTGAGGTACCCAAATACAACTTTCGTCATTTATTTTATGTTAAGAATTAACCATGATGAAAAATGTTTGAAATTAAATTATAGTAGTAAATTGATGCTATAAGATTAGTATATCCAAGTATCTTCATCATTTTTGATTGAAAGCTCAGAATATGTTCATCTATGGAGGTTGTAGTGGGTATTCCTTTTGAATCCAAAATAAACACGAAATCAATAGAAAAGCATATTTGAAATAATGAGTTTGCGTGGGGTGAGTTTCGACCAGAAGGCAATGATGACTTCGTTGTTTATAGAGATGCATCTGGTACTGGTTTAGGTTGTGTCCTCATGCAAAGGGGAAAAGTCATTGCCTACGCTTCAAGGCAATTGAAGGATTACGAGAAAAGTGCACCAACTCATGATCTTGAGTTGGCTGCCGTTACCTTTGCATTAAAAATTTGGCGGCATTATCTTTATGGGACTCGGTGTCAGCTTTATACCGATCATAAAAGTCTCAAACATCTATTTACTCAAAAGGATCTGAACATGAAACAGCGTCGGTCCTTGGAACTTATCAAGGACTATGATTGCGAGATCCTGTATCATCCCGACAAAGCCAATGTGGTCACGGATGCATTGAGTAGAAAAGTCTATCCAGAAAAGTGTTGTTATGCCCTGACTCCAGTTGTATTCTCTTCTGATCTCATTGAAGATATTAAATCTGCTCAAGTCGAAGCCTTGAAAGAAGAGAACATCTGTTATGAAAATCTCAAAGGGCAACTTCAATTTCTGTCTATGAATCATTTGGGACTTCAATGTCTCAAGGGAAACCGAATCTGGATTCCTAAATATGGTTCAATCCGCAACACTCTTCTATCTGAAACCCATCTGTCCAAGTTATCCATTCATCCTGGCAGCTCGAAGATGTATTTCGATCTGAAAGCTGATTATTGGTGGCCAGGAATGAAGAAAGACGTCGGTCAATTCGTTGAAAGCTGCATAGTATGTCAAATGGTTAAGGCAGAACACCAGAAGCCCTTCGGGGATATGCAACCACTGCCAGTTCCTGAGTGGAAGTGGGAGCATATAACCATGGACTATGTTACAAAATTGCCAAAGACCAAGAGACAACACGACTCCATCTGGGTAGTCGTTGATCGATTAACGAAGTCAGCACATTTCATACCGATGAAAGAGACATACTCACTTGATAGATTGGCACAGATGTACATCACCGAGGTTATTTCACGTCACGGTGTGCCAAAATCTATCGTCTCTGATCGTGATAGTCGTTTCACTTCGAGATTTTGGAAAGCACTGCAAGACGGGTTGGGTACTCGAATCTCAATGACTACAGCTTATCACCCTAATGCAGACGGGCAAAGTGAACGCACTATCCTAACTCTGGAAGATATGCTCCGTGCATGCGTTCTTGATCTGGGTGGTAACTGGGATGACCATTTACCCTTGGTCGAATTCTCATACAATAACAGTTATCATTCCACGATTAAGATGGCTCCTTTTGAAGCTTTATATGGACGAAAGTGCAGAACTCCCACCTGTTGGCGCGAAACAGGTGAATCGCCTTTAGCAGGTCCTGCCCTTCTACAGTTGACTCATGATAAGATTCAGCTTGTCAGAAGGAACATCCTTGAAGCTCAAAGCAGGCAGAAGTCGTATTATGATAATCGTCACAGATCGATCAGTTTTGCAGTTAACGATTGGGTGATGTTAAAGGTATCCCCAATGAAAAATGTGGTTCGGTTCATAAAGAGGAACAAGCTAGCTCCGAGATTCATTGGCCCGTCCAAGATTGTTGAAAAGATAGGAAATCAATCTTATCGTCTTGAACTGCCAACTGACTTAGCTGGAATACATCCTGTATTCCATGTTAGTCATCTACGAAAGAGTCTAGCTGATGAAAGAGAAGTTCAGATACCACACGTTAATGTGCAAATTGATGAGAAGCTTCGAGTGGTTGAAGAGCCGGAATGCATTCTGGACTCGAAGACCAAAAAGCTTCGTAATAAAGAGATACAGATGGTGCTCGTCCAGTGGAAACACCACAAGGGTTCGCATCAGTCTTGGGAATCCAGAGATGTTATGAAAGCAACATATCCAAGTCTGTTCGAACATAGCTAACTTCGGGGACGAAGTTTGTGCGTGGTGGAGCCCATTCTGTAACAACCTAACTTTTGATCGATCATGTAACGCTTGATTTTGATATAATAATGTAATTTTGTTATATTATTTAGGTTGCAAATATTAATTAAGAATGAAAATTTAATTAAACATATATGATTTTAAATTATATCTATGATATAATTAAACTGAGTAAAAACAAAAGAGATGTAAAATACAAAAGTATAGTGGGTTAAACTACAAATATAACTAAGTTACATATATTAACTAATATAATGATCATTTAAGATCATTGATGCAAAAACACTTTCTCTCTCTACTCTCTCTCTCATCTCACGGCTTCTCCAAAAATTTCATCAAAATTCTCATAAATTGTTCCTTAAATGAAGAATCAATACAAGAGGAGTTGCAACAAGCATCCAACAACAAGAAACAACAAAGAATTCAAGGTAATAACTACTTAAATTTCGAAATTTATATGTTTGGTTCGGTTTTTGGGAAAAACCGAAAAGTAAAGATCTTAAAACATAGATTTATGATGCATGTTGGTAATAATGATTAGAAATCATGTATTTAACTAATTAGAAGTAGTAGAAACAAAAATCAATGATTAATTCGTCCAAATGAGTTCAAAATCTGAGTTTTTGTACAAAAAGGTGTTCTTGAGAAAAAGTGTTGAATTTGGATGATCTTGGACGGATTAATGTGTTTTTGATAGAGAAAAGTATATAAAAACAACCCAATAATGATAATATATCAATATAAGACATTGCATGTTAATATAAATGAATTTAGTGAATTTTATGTAAAAACCCGTATGCATAAAAGTTAAGAACATGAAGAACAAATCTGGGAAAATATAAACATGTGGGATCCGAATTCGGCTGAGTCCGAATTCGGATAAGAAGCACCAATTCGGATCCTTTGCCTCGGACCCTATGATTCGGATGTGATGCCCCAATTTCGGATCCCATAATTCCGGATGGTACCATTTTCGGATGAAGCATTTCGGGCGAAAGGTGGTCCGAACTCGAATGACCCGAGTTCGGATGGTGTAATTCGGATATTGCCAATTCGGTTCAGCCCTGTCCGAATCCGGTTGACCCATTTCGGATATGTCCGAATCCGGGTGCTTGATCCGGATGGTCCGAATTTGATGGATCCGAATCCGTGCCTTTATTTTGATATTTTAACATCACAATTAAATACTATTTTATAAATACCAGAACCATGAAATTATGATTTAATGACTAAAGATTTATAAAGCATATATATATATATATATATATATATATATATATATATATATATATATATATATATATATATATATCTTTTGAGAATTCAAAGAAACAAAGAAAAGGAACTAACAAATATTGATGAGTTATCAGTAATCAGATCAGATCAGATAATGATTTGAAAGCTTAAAGCTAATGATACGATATGATAAATTCTGAACAGGTTCAGTTAAATCCTGAACACAAATTTATAGATACTGAAAGAGAGTCATTGAGTTGAAAAGAAAAGCCAGAGATCAGATAGATCAAGATTAAAGATAAATCCTGGGATAACTCAGGTGGTGGATATAAATCTGCTTGATAAAGACCAAGAACCTGTGAGTTATAGATATTCAGTTTTGCATGCTAGACTTCCGATTGAGATATATTGTTGATGATAGATTATTTGACATTCATGAATGCTCAGCTGGATTGTGACCTGTGCACACCATGGTTCGGTGATGCCCTGTGGATCATGATAGCTATTTGACTTATCATTTCGCATGACATTGTACTTACTATTCATTTCAATTATTGCTATAAGTTTATTGCTATCATGACCCCGATGACTTATGCTTTCATTATTACTCGCATCTTCGACATATTGATTCAGCTTAGCATGATTAGCTTTGTCGGTCTATTGTTCTAGACCATGCTATTTCACCAGTTCTATTGAACTTGGTATAGACACTCCGATGTTCCCCCATGAAGACCGCTGGTAGCTAGCCCAGCATAAGTGGATAGCTTCCACTAAAAGCGTGAGCGTGGGCTGAACATCATCCAATTCTACGAATTCTATGTCTCAATCATGAGTGGCTGTAGCGGCAGCCCATACATATCACGCTTTGACCCATGATCCGCTTGATTAATGCATGTGAATCTGAAAATCTATATTCTCACTAAGCTTTGCTTACAGTTGCTATTTGACCTTTTTACAGGAAAAGATAAAGGAAAGTCACCTGCTGGACCTAGTTCTTAGGTCTTACAAGATCAAGATTGAAGTTTTCTATAGACCACTACTCAACAAACCCTTCGGTACTGATTGGTAGATGATAATTGTGGTGGTCTGGGTAGACTTGATTTGATTGTATGATGACATGAATTAGATTAGTCTGGTACCCTTTATTAGTTTATTTTAAAAATTGTAATCTGAACTAAAATTGTATTAAACTTATCCTAATGTTTGTACTTGTAATCTGAAATTCCGCAACTTAAATTACTCTATCTTAGTTATGATTGATATCGTGTTGCATGATGTGGGACCTAGACTCTGAGGACTGCCCCGTAAGGGGAGGTCTTCACACATACGTTGAGGCTTAGACTGCCTGATTTCACATACATGGGGCTTACACTGCCCATGGTTAAGCATTGCTTGTAAAGAAATATTTGTTGTTTGCATAATCTGTTATCTCACTAAGCTTTAGCTTACAGTTGACACACAAATGTTTTCAGGAAAAAGCAAAGGTGTAGCTGGACATTCATCTTAAGCAATCCACTTCTTATCTCGGTGTCCTTAGAAGCTAATTGGTATATGGACGATGTAACTTGGGGCTGGGATTACATTACTACTTTTAAACAATTATGATGTTGTAATAGTCAGACTTAATCACTGTAGACATGTACTTTCATTGCTTTAGTGTGGAACTGCTTAATTCTAATTTAAGTATTCAATTTCAGTTATCGTATTATTCATTGGGTTGTTTGTTGATCCTGGTGATTTCAATTAATTACTACCAAAACAAGAGGGTGTCACAGATAGGGGAAAGCACCAGCTTCAGGGTCAAAAGTTTGAGGACTCGTGATATCAGATAGACTTCCGCAAAATTTGTAAATATTCCAAATTTGTAATTGGGATGGGTAGATCCCTAGACTTTCGATTTGGTTGTAATAAATAGATAATTTATTTAGCGTACTCTGAATTTGAGGTTCATGTTGCAGATTATAGTAAAAGCGTTGCGTTATTAGAACGGGACGTTTCAATATCAGGTTTTGGTTTAAGTGAATTAAGTACCTTTTTAGTACTTAGTCTTAAACCGTAGGATGCATGATCACTATTAGCTTAAGTTATGACTTTACGAGTTCAACTCTACCCTGATAGCCTTAGGAAATTGGGTACTGTAAAGATAGGACTTAAACTGTAACCTTCATATATATATATATATATATATATATATATATATATATATATATATATATATATATATATATATATATATATATATATATAAACATATACACATATGATCAAGAACATAAAACAAAATTGGTAACTAAATTCATAAATTTAAAGCGTCGCGTTATTAGAACGGGACGTTCAATATCAGGTTTTGGTTTAAGTGAATTAAGTACCTTTTTGGTACTTAGTCTTAAACCGTAGGATGCATGATCACTATTAGCTTAAGTTATGACTTTACGAGTTCAACTCTACCCTGATGGCCTTAGGAAATTGGGTACTGTAAAGATAGGACTTAAACTGTAACCTTCGTATATATATATATATATATATATATATATATATATATATATATATATATATATATATATATATATATATATATATATATATATATATATATATATATATATATATATATATATATATATATATATATATATATATATATATATAAACATATACACATATGATCAAGAACATAAAACAAAATTGGTAACTAAATTCATAAATTTAATTTCCGTGCTATGGATGAAGACGAGAGCCACGATATTCAACACTATGGAGCCTGTGAAGGCTCTCGATTAACTAGAGTGTTCAGAGAAGGCATTTCGCCTGAGCTACTGTTTGGAGAGTGATATGGTGGAGTATGTTGCAGAGCTTGTAGTGGATATGTTATATGCGTATAAATTGTCAAATAATTAAATAACTGAATTGAAATGATCACATAAGACGAGGTAACGTTATTGTATATATTAAAGATAATTCTCATAAACGATTTGAGTTTCAACTTCAACCTTAATTAAGAGTTGTCAGATTTTCTGATTGTCGCATGTACATGATACTAGTCTCGTTCAACTTTCAAAATTCAACTATATCATAGTGTTGTTATTCGTTTATTTTCGTCAATAATTTGATTGTTCGTTACTCTTGATTAGATCTATGTCATGGATCCATGGCCGCACATTATCGTGCTATTAGTGTACTGTGTGTGACACAACAGGTAGTCATGATTGTGCTTCTGTGTCAGTATCTTGCTTCTATACACATTCAACATAGAGTTCATTGCACGCACTTGGCGTGAGTCAATTAATCTGTTCACTTAAGCTACTAAGAGTGTCTATTCGATATCTTTGCACCTTCGGGAGGTGGTATTCATTTCTCCTTCGTATCTGTATGTTGTGCAGTTAAAGAATCTGACAACTCAAAGTAATACTCAACCTGTAATGTTTTTAAAAGAGTGTAATGTGAATCAAGACGAGAAAGTGGGGCATTATAGGTTAGAGACGCAAAAAGATATATAAGAACATAAGAATTAATACCATATAACCTAACATGATGTACACAAGTTAGCGAGCAATACTGTGAGTCTGATCGTAGCCGATGATGTATGATTGATTTGTAACTAATTCACTGCTATAACTCATTTGCGAGGAATGACAGCTCCGATGCAGTGATTAAAAATATTAGATTGAAAAAAAAAATGAATGATGATCTTTTGATATTTAATAAAGATTTAAATATTCTAGGCATGATATTTAGTCAATATTTAAAATGAAATAGTCTTAAAGTTTGAAACTATAAATACAAACAACAAGTAAATACCGATTTTTATATAATTTTATTGGTTTTATGTTGGATGATATTACAAATAAGAAGCATCATAGTTTATAATCTCATTCACCGCATAACAGTGTGCGAATATTAAAATCTTGCTAAGGTCCAATGAAACTTTTTTGATTTAATTGGGTCTTTATACAAGATCAAATAATATATTGAACTTGTTGTGGGAAATAAAACGAGAATAATACTATGAGAATTATAAAATGGTCTTGAACTCAAATAAGCAAATAAGTATTACTGTCTAAGAAGGTTTTAATGAATAATTAAACAATTATTATGTAAACCTTACTATTACATACAAGTGTGATTGCACAGAACGAATTACTCGATTCACAACATTAAGAAATTTTGAATTTGTTCATGTAAATAAATAATAAATTTTGAAAGGATATTAATGAGAATCATTATGATTTAAAACTACTATAATATTTAGATTTAATACATATCATATACGTAGGTTGTACAAGACTGACAAGGTTCAATTTCTTAGCCACACGATCAGTGGCAATGGTGTATCAGTTGAGCAGTCGAAGGTCGAGACTATTCGGGATTGGGAACAGCCCCATAATGCTTCAGGGGTTCGTAGCTTTCTCGGCTTGGCCAATTACTATCGGCATTTTATTCTCGTTTTCTCTTAGATCGCAGTGCCTTTGACTGAGATGACAAGGAACAACGTGACATTCGTTTGGGGTGAGCCGCAGGAGCAAGCCTTTCAGGAGCTGAAACAATGTTTAAGTGAGACTCCGATTCTTTCCCTGTTTAAGGGCAGCGATGATTACATTGTCTACAGAGATGCATCTTTACATGATCTCGGGTTTGTTTTGATCCAACGAGGAAGAGTGATCGCTTTTGCTTCAAAACATTTGAAGATCCACGAGAGAAACTACCTGACTCATGATTTAGAGTTAGTTGTTGTGGTATTTATGCTGAAGTTGTGGAGGCACTATTTATATGGCACGAGATGTTAGTTTTTCACCGATCAAGAGAGCCTGAAGTACATCTTCGACCAGAAGGAGATGAGTATGAGACAGTAGCGTGCCATACAGTTGATTAAATAATATGATTGCGAAATCATTTACCACCCTGGTAAAGCGAATGTAGTTGTTGAGTCGCAAGTCCTATTCTGGTGTATTGTGTTGTGCGATGGCACGACCTCCTGTGAAGGATTCTATGGTTACAGATCTTTTGAGATATCAGTCTGAGGCGTCATCGATGAAGCATCTGAAGTTTGAGCGGATGGTTGGCTATATAGAGCGTCTTTCTCCTGATAGTCGCGGGGTATTGTTGTTTGATTCGCGGATTAGGATTCATAGACTCGTTGGTTTGCGGGATATTTTGTTGGCAGAGGCTCATAATTCTCGATTAAATGTACACCCTCGTACTACGAAGATGTATCGTGACTTACGTGATGATTTTTGGTGGCCCGACATGAAGCGGGACGTGGATCGATTCGTTGAGCAGTAAACTACTTGTTTGCAAGTGAAGGCCGAGCATCAGAAGCCATATGGCAGTTTACAGCCTTTACCTATTCCGCAGTGGAAGTGGGAGGAGATTGCGATGGATTTTGTCACTAAGCTCCCGAAGACACAGCGACAGCGTGATTCGATAAGGGTTGTGGTTGACCGACTTACAAAGAGCGCGCATTTCATTCCAGTTAGGGAGATTTATTCGATGGATCGGTGGGCAGAACTTTACATAGACGAGATCATTTCCAGACATGGGATGCTCATTTGCCGTTGATCGAGTTTTCTTATAATAACTCGTATCATTTTTCTATCAGCATGGCACCGTTCAAACGACATTGTATGGTCGTAGGTGTCGTACACCTACGTGTTGGCGAGAGGTGGGTGAGAGACCTATTGGCAGACCCGAGTTATTGCAGATTGTGCACGAAAAGATGCAGATTATTCGCGAACGATTGAGGGCTGCTCAGGATCGACAGAAGATGTATTCAGAAAAGAGGCATCGACCAATGGAGCTTGAGGTTGGTAGTTTTGTGATGTTGAAGATGTCGCCCTGGAAGGGTATTATGAGGTTCGGCAAGAGGGGCAAGCTACTAGATTTATTGGACTTATCGGATTTCAAAGCGTATTGGTGCACAGGCATATCGATTAGATTTGCCACCAGAGTTGGCCGGTGTGCGCGATGTTTTTCATGTCAGCTATTTGCGAAAATGTCTAAAGAATGACGAGGAGATGGTGTCAACTCAGGACGTTCAGATTAATCAGTGACTCAGATATGTCGAGGAGCCTGAGCAGATAATGGATGAGAAGATCAGCAAGTTGAGGAATCGACAGATAGAGATGGTCTTAATGAGATGGCGGCATCATCGTGGACCGAATCATACGTGGGAGCTGAAGGCGGAGATGATGGCGAAGTAACCTGACCTGTTCAAATCCACATGATCTCGAGGACGAGATCAATCCAACTTGTAGGAGATTGTAACACCCGTTAATTTCGAGATAATTAATTAATTTCGAGTCATTTACTTTAATTATTAATTTGAGAAAACAGAATATAGATTATCAAACCGTTATATATATATATGTATGTATGTATATATAAATCAAATTCATTATAAAACAATGAGAAAAAAAGGGTTATGCATGGATACATCAAATTTCTTACCATCATCATCCTCCTCATTCAACTTTTCTTCATTACCCTGTATATATATATATATATATATATATATATATATATATATATATATATATATATATATATATATATATATATATATATATATATATATATATATATATGTGTGTGTGTGTGTGTGTGTGTGTGTGTGTGTGAAACCCTAAGAATTTCATCATCTCAAACCCGCACACAAATACATTATAGAATCTGAAATTCTTGGGCTGGAAATTAAGGTTGGAACAACAATTTTCACCATCATCATCATCAAATCAACATACACCATTACTAACTTTGAGGTACCCAAATACAACTTTTGTCATTTATTTTATGTTAAGAATTAACCATGATGAAAAATGTTTGAAATTAAATTATAGTAGTAAATTGATGCTACAAGTTTAGTATATCCAAGTATCTTCATCATTTTTGATTGAAAGCTTAGAATATGTTCATCTATGGAGGTTGTAGTGGGTATTCCTTTTGAATCCAAAATAAACACGAAATCAATAGAAAAGCATATTTGAAAAAATGAGTTTGGGTGGGGTGAGTTTCGGCCGGACATGATTGGCGCGGACGTCGGCGGCAGTGGCGGACGTCGGTGGCGGTGGCGGCCATTGGCGGCTGCTCTGTCTGCCTTCTCTCTGTTCCCCCTTTCTGTTGGTTTCCAGCGAGAGAGAAATGGGAGAGTAAGTGGTTCGGTGTTGGGTGGTGGTCTGGCCGGCGGTCGAACGGCGGCGCCGCTGCCTGCGTTGCCCTGCTCAGGCGGCCCTTGCTTTCTGTTTCTGTGTTTGCATCGAGAGGGAGAGATGTAATAGCTTGTGGGTGTGTGTGGTGGTCCGGTCGACGCCGGAAGCCGGCGACCCGCCGCCGTGTTAAGGTGGCCACTGGCGGCGCTGCCTTCCCTCTTTTCCCTTTCCTGTGGTTTTTTTCCCTTTTCTTTGGCCTGCACACTACCGAGAGAGAGAAGAGAGATTGGGGAAAAGAGTTTTTGTTTTTTATTTATTTATTTTTTTATTTCTTTAATTTAAATTAGGTTAAGACAAAAAGATAGTTGGGCTTTTTTTATTTAATTGGGTTTTTTGGGCTTTTAATTTTGTTAATTTAAATGGGTTGGATTTATTATTTTCTTCTTTTTTTTAGTTCTTTATATTTTTATTTGGGCTTTTGGGTTTGTTTTTATATCTCTTTTAAATTATAATTGGGTACATCATATTTTATTGATTTGGGTTATCTATTAAGTTAGTGATATAGCTTAATTCTTTTGAACTATTTAATTGTGTAAATTAAAAAGGGTTAGTAGCGTTTATTTATTTCATTATTTTGGGCCCAATTTAATTTATTAGTTGAGTAGTGAATTTTGGGTTGTCAATAGTATTGATATAAAGGGATTCTATGAGTAAAGTAGTGTGAATTTAAGTAGCATATGGAATAATCCTAGTGTAAAAGGTTTCAAATAAAATTAATTTAATTAATTAGTTACTTTCACATGAGAGTTTAATATGGATTTAATAAATTTTATATAAATAAAGGTCGGACCAATTAAATAATCTGTAACAAATAAATTTGTATTTTCCGAACTAGACACTGAGCTTTAATTTAATAAATAGATAACGGACTTAGTAATTATAAAGTTAAGGATGTTGATAAGTAGGCAATGTACTTTGTAATCAGGATTCCAGCGATTTGATTGAGACGTGTGGTTCTCGGTAGTGCTTCAGTTGACATAAAGTTGTCGGTTGGCGAGTACGGATTTGCGAGCACTGTGAGTAATTGATTTAATTACATGAATGATCATTTATGATATGTTTGTACTGGTTATCTGTTTCATTTCTTTTATCGTGCTTATCCATTTCACTGCCATGTTGCCTTTGATACCTGCTATTCATTTCATTACCATGAGTTGTTACGTGATAACCCTTATTCCCCGGTATGCATAATGTGTATTTATGTGATGATTGCATGCCTGTGTGGCTGCATGTTATTTTTATACGCTGTAAGTCGGGAGTGCCGCAAGCTGTGTTACTGTGTATGCATTGCTGGGAAGGCCGGATGCTACACAGACAACCTATTCGTGGACGCACTGCTGGGAAGGCCGGGTGCTACACATGTTGACTTTGTGCCGATACTTGTATCATTCATGTTATTCATGTATATTTGTGCTATTAAATCTGTTACTCGGTAGGCGACGACTTACCCCGGTTGTGGGGGCAATGTTTTCAGGTTTAACTGACAGGGGAAAGCACCAGCTTCAGGATCAAGAGTTTGAGGACTCGTGGTATCAGATAGACTTCCGCAAAATTTGTAAATATTCCAAATTTGTAATTGGGATGGGTAGATCCCTAGACTTTCGATTTGGTTGTAATAAATAGATAATTTATTTAGCGTACTCTGAATTTGAGGTTCATATTGCATATTATAGTAAAAGTGTCGCGTTATTAGAACGGGACGTTTCAGAGAAACATGCAAACTTGCTTACTTTGTCTACCACAACCAAGACGGTGGTGGCTCCATTGACTTCGGCAACCTCTCAATGAAGTCCATCAAAATTATTACTGCTCAAAATTTGTTGGAAGCATTAATAGGTTGAAGCTAAGGAGATTTCATACTCATTGCTGACAAATCGGGCATTCTCTGATAAAGTTTTGTACTTCAGCATGGAGACCATTCCAATACACTATTTTTGAATGTCGCTGGTAAGTAGCATGTATTTCCATAATTTTGAACAAACCACATGGACCATTTATGTAATTTACTCTATTATAAATGATAAATTATATATGTAAATACTTAAATATGTTGGAATTGATTTGTTTTAAAATTTATTTACATATATTTTTCTACTAAAATACTATTTTTAGTTTAAACTTAATAATCTTTTGAGAACTTGAAAAACCCGATTCCCCGATGGGGATCCCTGATTGGACCGGAGATGGGGATAGAAACTCGTTCTCCGATGGGAATGGGGACATGAATTAAAAAGAAGATTAAGAAGCGGATATGAGAATGAGAATAGAGATCCGGCCCTGTCCCCCTATGTCTAGCAGCCGGACCAAACTGAGGAATAACCGGGTTTTGCATTTAAAGAGTTGTTTTTACAAGATAAAAACCACACCAAGTTATGTAGGACATTTATAGAACTTTGTTTCCTTCAACTTTTCAGTTGGCCAGCGATGTGAAACTAAAAAAACAAAGACAAAACCTCTCATGACACATTTGATAAACATTATTTTATCCTCATATATTTCTATTAATAATTAAATAAAATATTTAAAATATTATTTGTATACATAATTGTCAAAAATAAATAATTTTCTATGATTTTTTTAGAAAAAGCGGAGTCCTTTCCCGCACCCCCTTCCACACCCCAAGCTTTCCAGACCAGTTTCATTCACTCCACACCTCTCTCAGCGAAGCTCCTCCATCGGCGTTCTCATCCAGCGGCGCTGTCGTCCGTCAAAGGCTTCTACTCCGGTGGAACTCTCCAGCGGCGCTCTCTATCTAGGTCTGAATCTCTCCCTCTCGTTTTTTACTTCCAGATCTGAATCTCTCTGTTACAAAACAATTTGCATAGTTAGGGGTTTTTTGTATCTCGAAGGTTAATCTACAGTTTTGTTTGTATCTTCTTGTAAAACAAAGTTGCAAATTTAGGGTTGTTTGTATCTCCATCATGGTTTTGTTATATAAATTCGAAAACCTTGTAAATTTGTGAATACAATTAAATCTGAACTTCCAGATTTGTTTGCTTAGTATAAATTTCTTTGGTGTATAAGTTTGTAAATATTTTAGCTTAGTATAGATTTGTTTGGTGTATAAATTTGTTTTATAAGTTTGTGATAAGCTTAAACCTTCAACAATGGCGATTAGCAGAGAATCTTGCGGAATTAAACCGACGACTGAAATCAGTTTGTGAATATTTTAGTATAAATTTTCATGAATCTTGTTATGCTTGAAACAAATTACATCTGGCGTTTTCCTTGTTACTGGTAATGTTCTTTATTGTACCTGCAATCTGTAGTTTCATTCTCTTTAAATTTATGAAACTGTATTATTTTAACTGATAATGTATGCGTTCTTTATTTCTTTTATCTTTTCCGAATAAGGGTATTGAAATTGGAAAGTTGCTTGTCTTTCCTTTAAAATTGTATTATGTAAGTGCCATTTAGCTTTGGTTTTATGTGCTTAGTTTCTTGATTAAGTTCTTGTTGACGACCTATATTAAGTGAACAAAACTTTTGAAATTTATTTAAAAGCTATAGTGCTATACCAGAACAGAACCTTTGAAAATTATTTGAACATGTTAGAAAACCAAAACGAGGGCATTTTTTTTGGTTTGATTATAATTGTGTTACCTTTTTTTAATTTATTTATGCATCTTTTTGTTTGTTTAAGATCAAAAACACAATGTTGTTTTTGGTTTTATTGTATTTTAATTATTAATTAGGGCATCTTTTTATATGTTTTTTTACTCAAAGGATTGTCATAAAAAATATAGTTGACATGGATAAAGTTGTTATCTAGAATTTATTTCTTTTCTAAACAACCAAACAGATGAGAATTGATCCTCTATTATAAGTTTTTATTGAATTCTCTGTTCTATCAAACAGATGAATCGATTCATTTTCTCCAGACAATTTTCATTCTCTACAGTGTCATTCGCTGTTGTCATTTTTTTTGCAATTCCATTCTTTGTAGTTTGTACCAAACGCACCCTTGATATTTTGTGTAATAAAGCTTCTTTGTTCAGACTACTGGTACTCCTCTATTTTCCCTATCATGGCTGGTAATTAATCTCTCCCTCTTATGTGTTGTTATTGAGACAGGCCATGTCGAAACCCTAATTATATGACTTTCTATTGCATTGCTAAGATTCACTTGTATATTTGTTTGTTTGAAACCACAAGATCTGACCATGTATTGGAATTCTGATGGATTGATTTTCTTGCATTTAGTTCTGAACTTTAGTCGGTTTGTAATAGCAATTGATTTTAATAATCTGACACATTTTCAAACCCTGTTGTTAAGTTTTTCTACTCGTTTCTCTATAATCTGGAATGATTAACGTATTTGATCAGACAGTGAACCGGAGATAATTTTGCGTGTGCCATAGAGGGTTAGGAGAATTGGGCATGGTTGGATGGTTAAGTGAAAACATGGGGGGTTAATGATCTGGTCCGTTGTATCTGGATTCTTACGCCCCTGGGGTTCTATAACCTTACCTTACTAAAACCAGCCATAGCTCTGTTTGCATCGTTTGGCTTGTAGAACAATTAGAAGAATGGTTAGCTTGTTCATTCATGTAGATTTACCTTTTCTGAAGAGTGGGGATTATACTTGTAAGCCGTGGCTGGTTTTCTGGCCGTTGTCATTCGTTGAGGCAGTAGGTACTAACAACTAAATCGGAAATGTTCTAATTTCATCTTTGAGAGTCATGAAGTTACGGATGAAACAAACAGCTACAAGTTAAGTTTTAATTCACCATGTGCAAATTTGATGTTTTCAAGTAGACAAGTACTCCCTTCATAAGTTTAGATTTATATGAATGATTTATTATGAAAAAAATCTACATGTTTTCATGTTTTTTATGTTTGCGTCCCTCCATATTATTATTATTTTTTCTATAAAAGCCCTCAAGTTAACTTTTTCTTTTTGGTTTACTGAAATTTGGACATTAGGACCCGGTTTTTCAGTTTTTAAAAACCCGGTTCACAAATTATAACCGTGTCTCATGTCCAAATTTCACTAAACCAAAAATTAAAAAAATAACTTGAGGTTTTTTATGGAAAAAAATAACACGGAGGGACGAAAACGCAAAAAACGTGAAAACATGTTGGTTTTTATCATAATAAACCCTTATATGAACTATAAAACCTCCTGAATTTGAAATCTACTCAAGTTAGTTAATTTAGAAGTTTTTGCGTGCGACTCAAATTCATCGACACTTACCGTGGGTAGGGAGTAGTTCAAAACTTAAAATTTTGATATGATGATTTGAAATTTGTAGCAATCTGCATATCCTCAAATTGTATTGTCATAACTTGTAAGCTAAGTTTTCTAAGTTTGATCTTTCTATCTGCTACTTCACTGTTCAGCAGTTGACTTGATTTTGTGATCTCAGAAAACTTATGTATCTTTTATTCTTTTAATTGTAGGTTTATATAGCAAGCCGTCAAGATGCCGGCCACAGCAGGTCGGGTGTGTATGCCGGCTAACAATCGGGTGCACAGTAGTGCTGCCTTACAAACCCACTGGATACAAATGGCTATTTCTCTACTTATTTCCCATTTTACCCCTATCATTACCCTATATTTACTCTTAAGGTCCTCCACCCTCATCTCCGCCGTTAACGTTACCCACCTCTTATCCCCTTACCCAGATCTTTCCGACTTCTCCGCCCTTCTTTCCACCACCACAGTCGCCGCGGATCTCTCCCAACGCACCTCCCTCACCTTACTCGCCGTCCCAAACTCTTTCCTTCGATCTTCTGATCTCATCCGTCGCTCTCCTTCTTCCACAAACATCGCTGATGTCATCCGCTACCATGTCCTTTTAGAGTACCTCTCCCTCCACGACATCCACCGCTTTCCCCCCTCTGGCAAACTCATCACTACTCTTTTCCAAACCACTGGACGTGCCACTAACAACTTCGGCTCGGTTAATGTTACCTATGACAGTAAAACAAATACAACCACAGTGCGATCCCCTGCCGAGTTCTCACAAACGCCTAACAACGCTACCGTAATCTCATTGATTAAAAACCTACCGTACAACGTGAGCATCTTCTCAGTTGATTCGTTAATTGTACCTTACGGTTTTGATCTAATGGCATCGGAGACTCGGCCGCCCTTAGGGCTAAATATCACTAAAGCGTTGATTGATGGCCACAACTTCAATGTGGCGGCTTCAATGCTTGCTGCATCTGGAGTGGTTCAGGAATTTGAATCCGATGAAGGTGGTGCAGGAATTACACTGTTTGTCCCAATCGACGATGCGTTCTCGAATCTACCGCCAACGGCGAACTTTAAGTCGTTACCGGCCGATAAGAAAGCCGATGTCCTAAGGTTTCACGTGCTACATTCTTACTATCCACTCGGGTCGCTCCAATCGATCGTCAATCCTGTTCAACCAACCCTAGCCACCGAGGACAAAGGAGCCGGGAGCTTCACATTGAACATTTCTAGGGTTAATGGTTCGGTTGCAATTAATACGGGCATTATTCAAGCTTCTGTAACACAAACCGTATTTGATCAGAATCCGGTGGCAATTTTTGGGATATCTAGCGTTTTGTTACCAAAGGAGATTTTCGGGAAGAATGCAGTGGTCGAAAACTCCCCTCTGATTAACGCTCCGTCACCGGTTATGTCATCAACACCGATGAATTTTCCACCGGAATTGTACGGACCATCATCGCCACCGGGGATGCACTCTTCGGCAACGGTAAGGTGTGCCAACTTCGCTGTTTTCTGTATAGTATTGTTGTATGTATTTGTATGAATTTTCTTCTATTTTGTCATCTCATAATCAATCACTCTATAAATTATTGATTGGAAAAAAAGAGAAAAAAGTTTCTCTTTTTCTTTTCCTCTCCCATTTTTTAAAAGGTAGCATTTGAAAAAAAAAAAAAAAAAAAAAAAACATTTTTGTTAAGGGTTTCAAGATTTTTATTTTCCCTCTTTTTGTTGTTACCTTTTGTTACCAATTTTCTTGTATCTACATTTAAGTTCATGTTGTTGTAAAGAATGCTTTCTTTGTTTCACAATTCAATTTGTTGTGTATTTATGGAAATTGAAATTCCTTTGAATGAAGAATGCATATTTTGAAGGCTTTTACACAATTCAACAATATTTGGAACTTGAATGGTGTTTCTCAATTGGTCTCTTGGTGTTTCTCTTGTGGAGTAAAATGTTGTTGGATTTACGCTTTTTTTTAGGTTATTATGAAAAACCAACATGTTTTTATGTTTTTTGTTTTTTCGTCTTTCCATGTTATTTTTTTTTCATAAAAATTCTCAAGTTAATTTTTTTTTTGGCTTAGTGAAATTTGGACATTAGAATCCGGTTTTATAGTTTTTAAAAACCCTTTATTAATTGTGACCGGATTCTAATGTCCAAATTTCACTAAAGCAAAAAGAAAAAAATTAACTTGAGGATTTTTATGAAAAAAATAACATGTAGGGACGAAAACGCAAAAAAAAAACATGAAAACATGGTTTTTTTCATGATAAACCCTTCTTTTTTAGCAACATAATGTAATTCTTTGGAATTTGACATAAAAATGAACTTATTCCATTTTTTTTGTGTTGCAAAGTAACAAATATTTAGTTAAACCAAAGGGGTTTAGGGTTTATTTTATTCTCTCGATTTCGATTTCTTTGTATCAAGAATGCTCTAATCATTGTTATGAACTTCCTGCTGTTCTTGCAATTGTTAGATCTTTAGGTAGTTTTCTTATTTTTGCCAAGTATGAACCTATCCACGATCGGTAGTAGAGGCGTATAGTTTTGTTTGGTTTTGAAGGATCGTTTGTTATGACGAGGCACACAGATTTACAGATGCAAGGGTCTTATGCGATTTGTCCGTTTTATATACGATTAATTTATGCATTTCATGTAATAAACATTTACGCATCTAATGCTAAAATTTGTCCATTTTATATACGAGTTGTGCATTTTTTCAAATTGTACATTTAGTTTATAATTTAATGAATATGAATTTTTAATGTCATTTTAGTGTTATATTATGATAGAGAATATTATGCAAAAAAAACCATCAAAGTATAAATTTTTTTCGATTAAGTCTACATTTCGTTTTTTTTTCTTCTGATAAGTCCCCACACTGCTTAAACCTTTTAAATTTTTCTTCTTATAAGTTCCCAAACTGCTTAAACCTTTTAAATTCACCCTTTAACTTGTAATAATAGGTTAACATGTTTTCTTACATACACATCTTTGGTTTGGGCGAGCGAGTGAGCGACGGAGTCGATTTCTCGAACCCGGCCCGGTACCGAACCCGGACCGATATCGAATTAATATATTCGGTCCGGTATTCAGTTTTTGAATTAGTTAAAAATCAGGTTTTGGTACCATGGTTTCGTACTATATTTATCCTGAATGTCTTATTTCAGTTTCGGTACCATATTTATACTGAACTGGTACCATATAAACTTAATTGGTTTTGTGTTCGATTCTTCCATATCTTTTATTTCGGTTTCGGTACCGGTTCTGTCCGATCCGGGTACCGAGCTCACCCCTGATCACATTATTTGCTTTCAACTTGACAACACTTTATGTGACGAGTGTTTGGAACCGTTTGATGAGAGCATGTTACATCCAACGGTTGGTATGTATTCCCATGTCACCGCCAACGATTAAATTTCGTCCTTTACCTGTTAAACTTATCAGATTACGTTTTTCATTTTAAACTAATACAAGGAGAGGTCACGGGTTCGACGCGCGGCGGAGACAAGTTGAAATTTAGGTGGTAAAAATAAGTCATGTGGTAAAGGAGTAGATTAAGAGTAGGAGTAACATAGTTTGTCGTTCAGAAAAAAAATATAACTTCATCCGTAAATATTAACTAATGAATTTAGTTAGGCTGGATTTTAGGTACGTAATTCTTTGTTTCGTTTCAACTTTTATTTTATTGCAAAATCAATGGATTTTTTCAGGAAAAATTAAGCAAAAACCATCAAATATATAAAATTTCGATTAACTCCTCCTTTCATTTTTTTCTTCTGATAAGTCCCTAAACCAATAAAAACTCATAAAATCAGTTAAAAGGTAACTTGCAACATGCTAAGAAGGTTACCGTGCTTAATCTATTTTGTAAAAAAAAATCAAAGTATAAAATTTTTTCGATTAAGTCCCCAATTCATTTTGTAATTACTATTATTGTTTTTGTTATTGTTTAACATTTAATCACATTAAAATTATTTATTTGCACGTTTTAAATTTTTCGTAAAATTTAAATTACTTTTTTATATTTACTTTGGATTATTAATTTACTTTTATATTACGATTATCTATTAATATTATATTATTTAATATTATTATACTAACTCTTTTGAGTTTTTTAATTTTCGATAAAAGAAGATGAACTATGCTGATTTTTTTTCGATCGGTTTCAATTCGATTTTTAATTTTTCAAACGAAAAATCTTCAATTAACTTTAATTTATTTCGAATGGATAATATTCATTCTAATTTTGAAAATCTCGAGTGTATAAAACTACAACTCATTTCATTTATACAAACGAAAAATTGTACAATTAACTATTTACGATCCAAAAAAACGACGAACCTTTAACTAAAATAGCTATAACTATTTTTATTATTTCCCCATCCACTTTTATGTTTTGATCGTAAATAAATAATGTAATTATTTTCGTTTGAAAAACAAAACAGATTATCGTAATTTTTTAATATTTTTCCGAACAAAAAACTATGACCGATAGATTTCCAATTTTTTCGAACACAACATTCTATAACTATTTATTTAATATTGAAAAATTAAATCGGAAGGCATCGTCATTTTTAAAAGTAAATTGTTCGTTTTATATTATCGAAAAGTTTGAAATGAAAAGATTTCATATTTTAATTATAAATAAAGAATGATATATCATATAATCGTAATATAAACATAAACAAATATCCAAATAAATTCAAAAAAATAATTTTAAATCTTAAGAAAAAAAATAAAATCGTAAATAAAATTTTTTATTATAACTGGGGGACTTAATCGAAAAAATTTTATACTTTGATGGTTTTTACAAAATAGGTTTAACCATGTTAACCTATTATAACATGTTAAATGATGAATTTAAAAGGTTTAAGCAGTTTGTGGATTTATCAGGAATAAAATGAAATGGGGACTTAATCGAAAAAATTTTATACTTTGATGATTGTTTACATAAATTACCATTATGATATTTATTTTAAATCATAATTTTAAACCAAAGTGGTTTAGGGTTTATTTCATCTCTCGATTTCGATTTCTTTGTATCAGCCGTTCTTGCAATTGTTAGATCTTTAGGTCGTTTTCGTTTATGCCAAGTATGAACCTATCCACAGTTGGTGGTAGAGGCGTATAATTTCGTTATTTTGTTTGGTTTGAAAGGGTCGTCACTCGTCTATCTGATGTTATGGCATACAGATGCATGTCTCCTATGTGATTTGTGACAACAACCCATATTACATGTTTTGTTTTCAGAAACAAACAACCTGAAAGCATGTTGTTCTTCTTTTGCAAACACCCGTTTAGTTGATGAATAGTTAAAAGGGTGTTTTAGTTTTCATTTAACAACCATCACAGACACTCCTCTATACAAAACCCTTTCTCTCTTGATTGAAAACGAAAAAACAATCTGAAAACATTGGCCTTGTTTGTTTTCCATTAAGAGGCTTTTAAAAACTTCTGAAGTCTAAAGTTCAGATTTATAATAACTTAAGATTGTTTGTTTAGGTTCAGACTTAATAAGTTGAAACCTCTGAAATTTCCTTTGAATTTTAAGAGGATGAGAGTTGTCTTAGGTGGTATTTGTTTTTTAAGAGGTTAAATGTCTGAAGTCTGAAAACCATGTCTGAAATTAAGAGGAGACCTTCAAATCTGAAATTAAAAGGCTCTGAACTACTCTCTTTCTCTTAAAATTCAAAGGGAAATTCAGAGGTTGTAACCTCTTAAGTCTGAATTTAAACAAACAATACAAATTAAGTTAAGATCTGAAATTCAGACTTCAGACAAAATTCAGACCCTCTTAATTGAAAACAAACACACCCTTACTTAAAATTAAGAGTCTCCTAATTCAGATGTTAAAGCATCCTCTTAATTTCAGACGTGGTTTTTAGAATTCAGACATTTAACCTCTTAAAACAAACAACACCTACGAGTTTTTAGTAGGTAGTTATAAATTGAAAACCGATAATTGAAAAATTTATATTAAGATTGTTTGTTGTTAATTATATAAGTATAATGTATTTATATCCCAATTTAAATACATTTTTAATCAATAATTTAATATATATTGCTTGGGATTCATGTAGTTACTATCAAACACATATTTGAAGATTATTTTGAAAACTTGCTTAAGAATTGATTATATCAATTCCATCTGATTATATATAGACTAAGATTGTCACATAGTGATGACGATTTGTACGATAATTTGGTACGAAAAGAAGGATTATACTGTTAATTTAAATAAAAGAAAATCAAATGATTATCATTTCTTTATACGCAAATAATGTTTTAGAAGAAGCAGCCAAAGCAAGAAGACCGAAGATGAATTATTATTGAGTTTCAGTGAAGAAAACAAAACTTTATATCATCTCACTTGTCAAATCTTCACATATGGACTTTTGGAATCATCCCTTTAACAATGACCTCGTCACCCTTTCTTCTTCGCCGACGGTCTCCAAAGATTAAGTTTCTTCTTCTTTGTCAACTCTTTCCAAAAATAGGTTTCAATTCGAGATTCTTTAAAATAGGTTTCGATTTAAAATAATATTTCAAATCCATATACGTTCTCATGTTTGTGTTTTGATTTTGATTTTTTTTTTTTTGGGTTTACTTACCCATCATCTTTGTCAAAGATCCTCAGAGTTTGTGTTTAATGTTATATTTTCGATTTGCTTTAGGGGTTTTTCAGACTTGTTTATGATTTTGTTTTTCTGAAAATTGCTGTGAGACATAGTAATAAAGATTGGTTAACAAGTCCGTTAGGTGGTTAGTTAGTTACGTGGATTAGTTGCATGGTTGATATTGTCTATAAATATCACATTTGTAATTCGTATGTGATCACTTGATCACTTTGATTTCTTTAGTAATTCCTCTGATAATTCTTCAATCATTCTAGGTCATTTGTTCATGTTATTCTCGATTGCATTTACATTATTCACAAGTGGTATCAGAGACAGGTTGCAATCAATTGCAATCGGGTTTCACCGCTCCATCCACACCTTGATATAGTGCATTGCGTTCTGCACTGAAATTTGTTTTTTTTTTTTATCACCTCACGTTCTGTCATTGTAATCTGTTCATCTCGGAGTACTGCTATTTCAAGATCCTTCTTCTGCAATGGTTTCTGCCAAGTTTGACTTGGAGAAATTCGATGGCAAGAATGATTTCAGTCTCTGGAGAATGAAGATGAGGGTCCTTCTTGTTCACCAGGGGACTGTGGGAGCCTTAAGTGGTGTAGAAAGCTTGCCTGATTCACTGTTAGAGAAAGAAAAGAATGAGATTATGGAAAAGGCTCACAGTGCTATTATTTTTAGCCTTGGTGACAGGGTGCTACGTGAAGTCTCAAAAGAAGACACATCAGTAGGTGTCTGGGCTAAGTTGGAGAGCCTGTACATGACAAATTCCTTGGCCAACCGCCTCTATTTATAGAAGAGGTTGTATACTTTTCAAATGGGGCCTGGAAACTCACTTCAGGACCATGTTGATGAGTTTAATAAATTAGTGCTAGATCTAGAGAACATTGAAGTCAAGATAGAAGAAGATGACAGAGCTATAATATTTCTCACATCATTGCCCCCTGCATATGAACATTTTGTGGACATGATGTATGGATGAGAAAGTCTGTCAATGGAGGAAGTGTTAGCTGCCATCAATTCAAAAGAACTCAAGAAAAGATCAGACACAAAGGCTGATTCAATGGAAAGTTTGAGTGTTAGAGGCAGGCCAGAAAGAAGAGATTACAAGAAGAGAGGTAATACAAGATCTAAGTCTAAAGGAAAAAGGAGGTGTTATGAGTGTCAATCTGAGAACCACCTCAGAAGAGACTCCTGAATGGAGAAAGAAAAGATCAAATGAAAACTATGCATGTTCAAACTAGTGATAATCAGTGATAATCAGTCTGATGGTATGATAGCTGTGATGTTCTGGTGGTATCTTCAAATTCACACGTTCAAGATTGGATTATGGACTCTAGATGTTCTCATCATATGACTTACAACAAAAGCCTGTTAACAAGTTATCAAGAATGCTATATGGGCTCAGTGATGCTCGGTGATGACAGTCCATGTGAGATTGTTGGGACTGGTACAATCTCTTTGTTAATGAGCGGTGGAACCAAGTTTGTGCTTGAAAACGTTAAGTATGTCCCCAAGTTGAAGAGAAACCTTATTTCTCTGAGCTGCCCTAGAACAAGATGGGTTCCAAGTAAGGATGGGTGGTGGAAAGATCAGAGTCATAAAGGGGTCATTAGTCATGTTACAAGGATTAAGGAAAGATAATAACATATATGTGTTGGAAGGTGCCTCACAAACTAACACTGTGACAGAATCCTTCTAACGTTCTTTTCAAGCACACACCGCTTCCCGTTTGATGATACCGCAAACGCACACGAATCCTTGTTCAGATTCTCACATGCAATGCTTCCTGCATTTTAAATACATTTTTTATTAAATTAAACATACTCCATTTATTAACAGATTTAGATATATATACCAAATCTTAAATATATGTACCTAGTGTGGCTTGAACCGAGAAGGTGAGAATAACCGTACAGACCAAAAAACTCTTGATGAAGATGGATGTATCCATAATCCATTCGTTACTAACTAACACAAAAATGATTAAGATCCAATAAACCTAGCTAGCTAGATGGAATTTCTTCCTTTTTTTAAAAAAAAATAATTTTTTTTTTAAAAAAAAGGAAGAAAAACTTAGTTAACGAAAACTAGTCATTTTTCAATTTCAGTTTTCAAGTTATAGTTTTTTAGAAAAAAACAAGGGTTTCTACGAAAAGTGAAAACTTGTTTAGATGTTGAAATTTTAGTTTTAAGAAAAATAAAATTGGTGATTACAAAATAAAAAAATAGGATAGGTGATAGAAAAGTAGAAGAGAGAAAAAGAGTATTATAAAGAAATATAGGGTATATAATAGAAAAGTAAGAGAGAGAATATGAAAAGTGGTATTTAGAAAGTGAAATGAAAATTTATGAAATTGTTGTTAAGTAAACGAGTTTTCATTTTTTTTGAAAAGTGAGATGGAAATTTTAGAAATTTCTGGTAACTAAACGCCCCTTTGCGAAGTGAAAGCGGTTGAGTTTGGTGTTCCAATGGCAGCAGCAATTTATACTACTTGGGCTTCCACAATTCATGGCGAATTAAAGTGCTTCCACACTTTAATTTCTAGGTCGTCTGTGGAAATTCTTAAACACAATAAAGACTTTCAGTTAACTTTGATTTGATTTTTTAATTAATTAAAACAAATAATTTTTTTTTTAAAACAAAAAGGAACTCTCTAGTAGAGTTGAGGGGGAGAATTAAAAAAGTACATGACAAATTGACAATCAAGAACCATGAATGTTTGTTATATGTATTGGCAAATGAACTGAAAATGTAATATAAAATTTAACATTCAATAATAAATGAATATAATTTTTTTTTTTTGACAAGAAATGATGATTGAATTCAATGACTTGTGCTTTGCAGATCTTAAGGTTGTAAAAGTCAATTTTATAGGAATAAAATTGTTTGTCTTTCAAAAACAAGTATTTAGTAAATTAAATCAACCTAAAAGCAAACTACACTTTTTAAAATTTATATATTTTTTATTTTTAAAATCTCAAATATTTAAATATCCAATAAGTTTATAAAATTCATATTCAAATCTCAATTCTGAAATTATTGTTAAATGTGATTTTTCAGATTTAAATATTTGAAACATCTCTACCTAAAAAAAAAAAGACTAGAAATATGTAATACCAAGTTGTTTATTAAGTTGCTAGCCCATTGAAATGATTGAATGGCCCTGTCCCATAACATATGATTTACTGTTATTTGGTTTGGATCAATCATCTCAACAATTCATGTGAAGGCAATCCAATAACCATTTTGTTAGAAGTTTTGTATGGGAGGATGTTTTGTGCCAAAAGGTTCCCCAAATTAGCAAAACCCATGTCAATTCAATCACAAAATACTATTCTTTTGAAGAAGCCCATATCCAATAAGAAAAACCCATTGGGTTTGTTTTTAAGATTTAGGATAGAGAAATTGAATGGAATTCGTAAACTTTTTAAAATGAAATTCGAAAGAATTAAAATTTATTTTTAATTATTAACGTATTTAATGAAGTGTGGTATGAATTTATATTTAGGATCAACTAAGAATGTAGATTATGAAACATTGAAATTTAAAATTTAAAAATAGCTAGAAATGATTAATTTTATTTGATTATATGTTTTATTAAATTAATGTTAGTTTTTTCAGTCTAAAATTTCGAATGCCTTATATGTAAATTGCAACACTTACTAATGTCATTTTGCAAGTCAGTTGAGACCTTAGAGCAAAGAGATAGAAGACATACAATTTACATACCTTTTACCAAATGGTGTGAAATTTCACTCTCTTAAAATTCAAGGCGGCATTTGATTTGCAAGTTTTTAATGGTGTTTACATCATGATAAGAATTTATATCTCTTTCAAGGATTTTCATTTTCATTTTAATTCAGTGTTTGATTGGCATGAAATAGATGCATTTCCCTTCGCATTTTGAGAAGCAGCCGCTAAAGTCTAGGGCGCACATATGGTAGGTAGATCCTTTGGGCACCTCCCCCTCCCCAAGGCTTCTTAGTCCTTATCCAACGCCTACCGGTGCCTTAGGGTGCACTGTACATGGTAAGACGTATGACTTTGGGATTTCAAATGTAAAAGGAGAGCTAAGGTTTTGAATAATAAAGAAACGTGGGATTGTTGAAATCACGGGATCTTAAATTCTTACTACAATCTCAAAATCAATCACAATACTTTAAATGTAAATTTCAAAAAATCTGAAACAATCCACAAACCAAATGTCCATAAAGGATTTGCCATGCTAACGATACATGATAGAAAGTAGTCTTTATTACATAGTGAGATGTTGCTCTTGGTTCATTTTCACTTTTATTTGCTCCTTAATTCTTTATGTTTATTATTCTTTCGCAAGTCATGAAAATCTTTTACGAGCCAAACTCGAGTTCCACTTACAAACCTCAAAACGAAATCGAACTCAAACTTTATATCTTTAAACAAGTCAAAATCGAGTTTAATGGGTTCGAACTTGTCTTGTTTACACCCAACAAAGTAAAAAGTACACAAGAACAAATAGGATCGAGACTTGAGAGTTGGGAATATTGGACCAATTTTTTATTTTTTTATTTTGGGGTTTCGAAAGTCACCTTCAGCAAAACTACAAGGGCTAAATTTGAAAATTAATAAAGTTCAGAGGAGATTCGCACTATATCCAAAAAACTTACTAAAACAGATTTTAAACTAACTACAAACAAGTCCGAATAACTGCAAACTTTGCCCCTTCCAAAGAATACGAACTGAAAACAGGCTCTCTCTAATCGTTCTGGTAAAGCAATCGGCGTTCTCCATTTTCCTAGTGCTTCACCGAGTTCCCAAAGCCCTAACTCTAGATCCAAAACCTTTATCGTTTGCTCGAATCGCCAGTGTTTGTTTGTTGCTACTGAACGACGATCAATGGCTGCGAGAATGGTGAGCTCCGCAAGGAGTCTCTTAGCGATGCTTAACGAGCCACATCCATCTCTTAAGCTTCACGCTCTATCCAACCTGAACGCCCTCGTTGACTACTTCTGGCCGGAAATCTCTGCCAGCGTTCCAATCATGTAATTATCACTATCAACCACCTCATCTTATTAATGTATTTTCATTGTAGTTGATTACCTTGTAGAAGTTAAAAAATTCAAATGCTAACTTGTATAATTGCTTAACTTCGTAAAATTCAAATGCTAGTTACGATAATATCTTAAAAGCTAGAAACGGAATGTATAAGTTCGTTAGATTTTAAGAGATGGATTGTATTAGGAAACGTTTTGGTCAAATGCAGTTGCCGTACGCTAGTGCACTTGAAATTCAACTTCGATGGAAGTAGTTGAACTTTATGACAGTTCATTTTTATGATAAAATTTGTGTTATTTGTTAGTAGAGGTAGCCTGTTTGAATTATTAAGCACTATGATCATAGATTCATAGACCACACGGAAGAAGTTGTGAATAAAAGACAGAATTCTTCATTTTTTGATTGTTGTAGTGTTTTTGAGCTATGTGCGTGCTGTGTTGGCATCAGGTATATTGAATAAAGATATGTCTGATATTTAAAATTAAAAAAGATAACACTAAATGAAATCCAGTTTTTATTGTTAGTGTATTTGTATTTTTAATGATCAGAAAACAATATAAACATATCTATCTCCATATCTTTCCATTCTACACTACCAAATGTACCATAAGTTAATCATGCAACTCACAAACAATATGTTGTTAAGACTCTAATTATATTGTGTATTAGTGTATATATAAATGATAATCGTAATTTAAACATCTTATAGTTCTTTTGTTAAGATTTCCTTAAGACGGATATATATAAATGGTTTGTCGCTAAAGGTTTTGACAAGAGAAGTTGTGAATGCATTTACTTTGCAACAATCTGAAATGGAAGCTGTTCATTTATTTTCTAAAAGAGGAGAACTATCCATTATGTGAATAAAGCACCAGCAATCGAATATCTCATGAACAGAAGAATGAACTGAATGTTTGAAGTATTATTGAACTGAATTACAGAAGAAAAGCTAAAGTGATCAAGTGATCACATACGAATTACAGAGGTGATATTTATAGCCAAATATTCACCATGCTACTGCTTTATGTAACTAACTAACAAACTAACAGTGTAACAGACTAACAGACTTTTTACCAACTGACTTATTAACAAATCTTTATTACTACATCTCACAATCTCCACCTTAATAAAGACTTTGGCTCTTTATTTGAAGATCGTCTAAACACTGATGAAACTTAACTCCTGGAAGTGACTTTGTCAACATGTCAGCACTATTCTCTTCAGTGCTTACTTTTTCAACTTCTACTTCCTTTGCTGCTATCACGTCCCTGATGAAATGCAACTTCACGTTTATGTGCTTTGTTCTCTCATGAAACATATGATTTTTCGACAGATGCAAAGCTCCTTGATTGTCACATAACACCACTGCTTTCTCAGTTTTAATACCCATTTCAGTAGTAAAACCTCTTAACCATATTGCTTCTTTAACAGCCTCAGTTAAAGCAATATATTCAGCTTCTGTCGAAGACAAAGCTACCACCTTTTGCAGTGTACTTTTCCAACTCACTGTACTGCCAAGTACCTTAAAAACATATCCACTTACTGATCTGCCTTTGTCTAAATCCTTTGCATAATCTGAATCTGTATAACCCAATACAACTGCATGACCACCTTTCTGATGCTCTCCATAAACCAGGCCAACATCTTTAGTACCTTTCAAGTATCTAAATATCCACTTTACAGCTGCCCAATGAGTTTTTCCAGGATTTGACAAATATCTGCTAACTAAACCAGTAGCATACGCAAGATCAGGCCTAGTGCAGACCAACTACCCACTGCCCTTGTATAAGGCACATATGACATGTCTTTTTCTTCTTTTTCATTCTGTGGACTTCCTGCAGCTGACAGCTTTATATGTGAACCCATAGGAGTAATGACAGCTTTAGCACTTTCCATATTGAACCTTTTTAGTACCTTTTCAGTATACCCAGTTTGTGAAAGTGAAAGAATACGTTGACTTCTATCCCTGTTGATTTCCATCCCTAGTATCCTCTTTGCCTCTCCTAATTCTTTCATATCAAAGTTACTGCTCAAAATCTCTTTTACTTTGTGAATTTCTGTTTTATCTTTACATGCAATTAGCATGTCATCTACATACAACAGCAGATATACGAACACCCCATTTCCACAGTCTTTAAAGTAAACACAACTATCATACTTGCTTCTGCAATACCCATTGCCAACCATACATTCATCAAACCTCAGATACCACCTTCTGGGAGCTTGTTTCAATCCATACAGAGACTTAAGTAACAAGCATACCTTATTTGGATTTTCTTTATCAACATAACCAGGTGGTTGAACCATATAAATCTTCTCCTCTAGACTGCCATGAAGAAAAGCTGTCTTTACATCCAACTGCTCCAGCTCCATATTCTCACATGCAATTAAGGCAAGCAGCACACGTATGGAAGTATGCTTTACTACAGGTGAGAATATATCTGTGTAGTCTATGCCCTCAACTTGGCTAAAGCCTTGAGCAACTAGTCTAGCTTTATACCTGGGCTGAGACACACCAGGAACCCCTTCTTTGAGCTTAAACAACCACTTGCAGCCCACTAATTTCTTACCCTCTGGTTTATCTACAAGAACCCATGTATTATTCTTCTTTAAGGACTCCATTTCATCATTAACAGCTTCAAGCCATTTGTCTCTGTCATTGGACCTCTTTGCTTCTTCAAAGTTCATGGGCTCACAATTTGCTTCAAATTCAGCCACTGTGAATGCCACTGCATTGACATCACCAACTTCTCTAAACCTGAGAGGCTTCGAAATTTGTCTCCTGGTTCTATCTCGTGCTAGTTGATAATCTTGATCTGCTTGATTCACTCCATGATCAACACCAACAGCTTCAACTGTCTTCATAGTCTCTTCATTATCAAGCTCCACCTCAATTTGTGGAATCTTTTCATCTGAAACATTCCTTTTAAGCAGATCTTTATATACCATCTTTTCTCATTAAAAGTAACATCTCTGCTGCATATTATCTTCTGACCTCCTTCATCACACCTTAACAGTCTATATCCTTTAGTCCCTTCTGGATATCCAAGCATAACACACTTCACAGCTCTGTTCGCAAGTTTGCCCTGACTGGTTTGAGCATAACAGATGCTTCCAAAAACTCTGAGGTGACTATAATCTGACTGCTTCCCAGACCAAACTTCCATAGGAGTCTTGTTGTTCAGGGCTGTAGATGGTGATCTGTTAACCAAATAAGCTGCTGTGGCAACAGCTTCTCCCCAATATTTCTTTGGCAACCCAGAATGTGACAGCATACACCTCACCTTATTTAACAAGGTTCTATTCATTCTTTCTGCTAGACCGTTCTGCTGTGGATTATAGGGAACTGTATAGTGCCTTACAATGCCCTTAGAATCACAGTAGTTCTTGAACATTTGATTACAAAACTCCAGGCCATTATCTGTCCTCAACTTCTTTACCTTCTTGTCTGTTTGATTTTCAACCATCTGAGCCCAATGTTTAAACCTTTCAAAGGCCTGATCCTTGCCTTTCAAAGTATACACCCATACTCTCCTAGAAAAATCCTCAATTATAGACAAGAAATAAGAAGCTCCACCTTGAGTTTCTGTTTTTGCAGGTCCCCACAAATCAGAGTGCACATAGTCCAAAACTCCTTTGGATCTGCTTATGCTTCTTGCAAACTTAACCTTGTGTGCCTTGCCATACACACAGTCTTCACAAAATTTAAGATCAGAGATCTTGCTCTTGCCAAGTACTTCTTTCTTTTCTAACTCCTTGAGTCCTTGTAGACTCATATGGCCAAGTCTGAGATGCCACAACATGCTGCTAGAATCTTTATCACCTTCATCTTCTTCTGACACCGTGTTTATCTGAGAAACACCTTCTAGCACATATATGTTGTTGTTTTTCCTCAGTCCCTGTAACACCACTAGAGCCCCCTTTATGACTCTGATTTTACCACCACCCATTCTAACTTGCAGTCCATCTTGTTCTAAGCAGCCTAGAGATATTAAATTTCTCTTTAACTTGGGCACATACTTAACATTTTCCAGTGTAAACATGGTTCCATCACTCATTTGTACAAGCTTTCCAACTTAGCCCAGACACCTGCCGCTGTGTCCTCTTTTGAGACTTCACGTAACACTCTATCACCAAGGCTCAAAATAATGGCGCTGTGAGCCTTCTCCATAATTTCATTCTTTTCTTTCTCTGACAGTGAATCAGGCAAGCTATCAATGCCGGTTAAGGCACCCACAGTGCCCTGGTGAACAAGAAGGGCCCTCATCTTCATTCTCCAGAGACTGAAATCATTCTTGCCATCAAATTTCTCCAAATCAAACTTGGCAGAAACCATTGCAGAATGAGTATCTTGAAAAGCTTTCTTGAAACAGCAATACTCAGAGTAAATCGGATTACAACGAAGGAATTTGATGAGAAATCAACGAGAGGAAATTAAGAGAATTGCAACACTTAACACTGAAGACATCAATGAACGAAGCAGGGATACGATTGCTATTGATCGAAACCTGGCTCTGATACCACTTGTGAATAAAGCACCAGCAATCGAATATTTCATGAACAGAAGAATGAACTGAATGTTTGAAGTATTATTGAACTGAATTACAGAAGAAAAGCTAAAGTGATCAAGTGATCACATACGAATTACAGAGGTGATATTTATAGCCAAATATTCACCATGCTACTGCTTTATGTAACTAACTAACAAACTAACAGTGTAACAGACTAACAGACTTTTTACCAACTGACTTATTAACAAATCTTTATTACTACATCTCACACATTAGGATGTTTAGCTTGATGGCTTCTAGTCTAGACGAAAGTCTGTTGTTTGAAGTCGTAAAAGGAGGGAAAATGCATTCGCTGACCCAAATATACTTAATGGAGAACAGAGCCAGTGCTCAATATCGAGTTGGCTTGTATTATTTTTCAAAAAGGTTGCAAACCGCGTAATGATTGCTATGGTTGAGTTCTTATGTATAACAAAGAAATATTACATGGACCACTATGTTGTTTTCTTATAAATTTTGAGTCTTCTTGCTAAATGCTAATATAAATACATACATAATACATACATACACATACATATACATATATGTGTATATATATATAGTTTGAGAGAGTACTACTCATTATGCAACGTACCAGAAGGTACCACCATTAAAAAAACTTTTTTGAAATTTTTTTTCATAAACATGTTTTAATTAACATTATAAAGATCATATGTAAATTTCACATACATTCACATCTACTAACTCCTTAAAAATGATGTGAACGTATACTTACATAAATTTGCATATATGTGAACGTACATTTATGTGATGCATAATTTTATATACTTAGATTGAGTGAATGTGCATAAAATTTATATATCATCTTTGTAATGTTAATTAAACATATTTATGAAAAAAAATTCAAAAAAGTTACTTATATATGTATATATATATACACACATATATGTGTATATTGTGTGTATATATATACAGAGGTGAGTTCAATGGAAAACCTATATGCATCGGAAAACCCGGGAACCACTTTATAGCCATTGGATCAGGTGATGCACCACGCAGAAAGTCGATGCATCACGCGGGAATTCGGTGCATCACGCTGGAATTTGGTGCATCACGCGGGGAATTTGATGCATCACGCGGGAATTGTGATGCATTTGTG
>JAANYP010001064.1:281079-296079 GCA_020465985.1 Centrapalus pauciflorus | reverse complement strand
GGGGTTCGATTCTCAGCTAAGTAATTTACTATGTTATTTTTGTGAAGATGCATAAAAATGATGGAACGACTTTGATTGAACGCCTGATCAAAAACCATACCGATTTGGACAGTCGGACCGATCTGACTCGGACCGGCCACGTGATGCATCAAATGATCGTGATGCACCATGATTTTCTTTGCGATGCATTGTGGTTCGATCGGACCGACCGCCTAATGCATCAAATGATCGTTATGCACAGTTCTTCCCGTGTGATGCACAATCCTCTCCACGTGATGCATTATACTTTCCTGGCGATGCATTATGGTTTTCCAAGGTTTTCTGATGCATAAAGGTTTTCCATTGAACCCATCCCTATATGTGTGTGTGTGTGTTTTGTTTAAAAACCTGAAACTTGAGTCTAAATACAATCGCTTCATGTTTTGTTACTCGTGTGCATTCTAAGCGCGTTTACTCTATTTGGTCTTGCCTTTTATTATGCTTACATAGAATAAAGTTTTTGCAGATGAAGCTTCCATGATGTTTTTTTTAACCTTTTACTAAATTTAAATGACATTCCTTTTCAATGGATTTATTGCCACAATTAATTTTTGTACCCAGAGAGAGTTTATATGAAGATGAAGAGTTTGATCAAAGACAGTTAGCGGCTTTGCTTGTATCCAAGGTCTGGACATGTTTCTCTTGCTGCTGTATTATTGCTATTGACCATCTGCGAGTTGTAATTGTTTCTCTTTAAAATGCTTTTAAAGGTCGTCCTAGTTTATTTAGGAGTCTGCCAATATTGTCTACCAACATGGTTTTTCATACTCGAATTTAGGTGATGCCATTTAATTGTGATCTTTCTCACTGTATCTTCTTGTGAACATACGACTCCAAAGATTGCAAGTTATCACTACATCTAGCCATGATTAGAAGCTTGAATCTTATCTTTGTTTCTTGAGTCCAAGTAAAATTCGTTTTTTAAATTACACTGATAAATGTGATTGGTCTATTAAAGTGGTTATATCTGAAAGATGTGTGTTCCTTATATCAGTTAACATATCTCTCATGTTCAACAGGTTTTTTATTACTTGGGTGAACTTAATGACTCATTATCATATGCCCTCGGAGCTGGTAGTTTATTTGATGTTTATGAAGAATCAGACTATGTCCATACTCTTCTTGGTAAAAATAACTTGGCCATTGTTTTTTAACCTATTGAAGTTTAAGTAGAAGTCGGTGGTTTGATAATAAAGTTTATGTGCAATTACTTGAATAGTTGTGCGTGTAGCCTCACGTACTGTTTGGTATGCTGTTATCTCTTTCTTCAGCTAAAGCTATTGACGAATATGCAACTCTTAAAACCAAGGCAGAAGAATCACGAAAAGCTGCAGATGAGGACGAAGCAATAGTTGCTGCAGATGTGGACCCCAGGCTGGAAGCAATCGTTGAGAGAATGTTTGATAAGTAAGCCAATATTTAAGATTTTACCTCTCTTTATAACTCAACAGATTGTTTTATATACACTGCCAAGTTCAAAGAATAATTTTACACAAATGGATGACAAATGTCTTGTAATTGCTGTGATCTACACCTTGTATATGCTTCATAAATCAAGGGACATTTGTTGTGATGTAAAAGCTGTGCAAGTTAGAAATTTTACATGTTTGATAATGTATAGAAAATGAACTCATGACTCGATGCATATCCATTTTCTATGCTCTTTTCTTTCTACAAATTTTAGGGGCATAGCAGATGGGAGATATCAACAAGCTATTGGTATGGCCATTGAATGTCGAAGATTGGATAAGCTTAGGGAAGCAATTGAAAAAAGTGATGATGTCCATGCAACTCTCTCGTATATCATGAATGTATCTCATGCCTTTATAAATCAGAGAGAATACCGATGGCAGGTAAATATGTGTTACAACAGTATTTTACTCATTGTGTTCAGTGCTTTTTCAATTTGTTAATTACAGATGATGCTGTTTGGCTACATCATTTGCTCTTCCTCCATTCGTGTATTTATGTACTTCTTTTGGATTATAAGGATCACACAGATAGACTAATGTTCCTATTTGTCAGGATTTATTCCTTACGCAACCAAATTTGGTCTTGTAATCCGTTCATTGACATATATTGTACAGGTTCTTATTCTTCTTGTTGAAGCTTATCAGGACCTGGATGATTACTTGAATATGTCTCGGTGCTTTGTGTTTCTGGATGCACCCATATCTTTTACATGGATGTTAGAGACACTTCTAAGATCTGTAAGTATAGACGATGCAATGCTTGCATATCAAATAGCCTTTGAGCTCGTTGAGAACGAACACCAAGCATTTTCATTGGCCATTCGAGATAAGCTTGTAGCCACTACCACTGATACTGATTCTTCTCAACGTGGGAATTCAAATGTGTCAGAAGACACTCAAATGACTGATGAAACCCAAGCATATAATGCTACTGTGCCTGAAAGTAATCCAAGTGATGCGAGACTTGCTGAGAGGTTACCAAAACTTAACAGAATATTGTCTGGAGAAACTTCAATACAGCTGACTCTGCAGTTTTTATACAGTCATAACAAGTGAGTAACCTTTAACTTTTTGTCCCATCCCTCTTTTTGTTTTTAATTGTGAAGAATTTTTTATAGTTTTTTGGATCACAAACAGGTCGGATCTACTTATTCTCAAAACAATAAAACAATCGGTAGAGATGAGAAACAGTGTCTGCCACAGTGCAACTATTTACGCTAATGCAATTATGCATGCTGGAACTACTGTGGATACATTTATAAGGGAGAATCTGGTAGGTATCATTGTCATATACAATTTTTATCTCACTGGTAGATAGCACTTTGTTGGCAATTCTAAATGTGGTTCTTTGTGTATGATGTCAGGACTGGCTAGGTAGGGCCACAAACTGGGCTCAGTTCAGTGCAACTGCTGGGCTCGGTGTTATTCACAGAGGCCGACTGCAACAAGGAAGATCACTAATGGCTCCGTACCTTCCTCAGGGCGGAGCTGGTGGTGGCGGCGGTCCATATTCTGAAGGCGGTGCCCTCTATGCTCTGGGTCTGATTCATGCAAACTACGGCGAGGGTATCAAACAGTTCTTACGCGATAGCCTACACTTAACTAATGTTGAGGTGCTTGTTTGCTACACAAAAGTATTCACACTGTATTTACTAGTAGATTTAGTCTACATACTGTTTGGTGCAGGTTATTCAGCATGGTGCTTGCTTGGGTCTAGGCTTGGCAGCTCTAGGAACAGATGATGAATATATTTTTAATGACATGAAGAGCGTCCTTGATACAGATAGTGCTGTTGCCGGTGAAGCTGCTGGTATTGGCATGGGATTGTTACAGGTTGGAACCTCTAGTGAAAAGGCTGTTGATATGTTGGTGTATGCTCACGAGACACAGCATGAAAAGATCAAAAGGTGAGTTATTTCTGTCTGATAGATGTATCTTCACAATGTTAATAATTATTTTCCCTTTAGGGGGTTGGCGTTGGGTATTGCGCTCACCGTTTATGGAAGAGAACACGAAGCCGACCCACTAATTGAACATATGACACGGGATCAGGACCCGATACTACGTTATGGTGGCATGTATGCATTGGCGCTGGCCTACAGTGGGACAGCAAATTACAAGGCAATTCGACAACTTCTGCACTTTGCTGTTTCAGATGTGAATGATGATGTCAGAAGGACTGCTGTTTTAGCCCTTGGGTTTGTTCTGTGCTCTGAACCGGAACAGGTTGGTGATATTTCTCTTAACCTCATTCTGTAACTTTCATAATCTTATTGTTGCGTCTATTGGAAAGGTGAACTCTTCTCATTGACTTCAACTTACTGCAGACCCCACGTATCGTCTCCCTTCTTTCCAAGTCTTACAATCCTCATGTGCGTTACGGGGCAGCTTTGGCCGTAGGCATTTCCTGTGCTGGTACTTGCCTAAGCGAGGCAATATCATTGCTAGATCCTCTGACATCAGATGTGGTTGATTTTGTCCGTCAAGGAGCTCTTATTGCAATGGCTATGGTGATGATCCAAACCAGTGAAGCTAGGGAACCCCTTGTTGGGGCATTCAGGCAAATTTACCTCCCATCATTTTACTAGTATCGTTTGACTACAGTTAAATATTTTATAATGTCTTTTAATAATTTTGATTGTCTTTTGGGCTAAGATCAAAATTCCTCAAGATTTTGTAACGACTACAAGAGGCAAATAGGTCACTTAGATCGAATATTCTTCTCATGGGCTCTTAACTCGTAATAGGCGGCTATTGGAGAAGATCATTCTGGATACACACAAAGATACAATGAGCAAGATGGGGGCTATTTTGGCTTGTGGAATTCTCGATGCTGGTGGAAGGAATGTTACCATCAAGTTGCGTTCCAACACAAGGCATCAAAAGATGACTTCAGTCATTGGGCTTGCAGTTTTCACCCAGTTTTGGTACTGGCATCCTCTAATACACTTCATTAGCCTCGCTTTCACCCCCACAGCTTTTATCGGACTAACACATGACTTGAAAGTACCATCTTTTCAATTCTTATCACATGCGAAGCCTTCGTTGTTTGAGTATCCTCGACCAACATCTGTACCCACCACCACATCGGCTGTCAAACTCCCGACTGCTGTTTTGTCAACTTCAGCGAGAGCCAAAGCTAGAGCTAGTAAGAAAGAGGCCGAAAAAGCAAATGCTGGCAAAGGAAAATCTTCTGGTGAGAAGGATGGAGACTCCATGCAGGTACATAACATACATTTCTTCTGGTACTCGTTTAAAGTGGTCATATTCCCCCCCAACGATCATTCATAAATCTTTGACAGGTTGATATGGAAAAGAAGGTTAAACCCGAACCGGCTTTCGAATATTTGACCAACCCCGCAAGAGTGGTCCCTGCTCAAGAGAAACATATCAAATTTTTACAAGATTGCAGATACGTTCCGTTTAAACCAGCTGCATCTGGTTTTGTACTTGTAACGGATCTTCTCCCTGATGAACCGGATGTGTTTTCTCTAACCACCGCAGCAGGTACTACGCCAAATATAGTCCTCCGCAGACCGCAGACAAGGCAATAGACAATGATCCTCAGCCGCCTCAACCGTTTGAGTACAGTACATGATCACATTCGAAATTACGAAAGCTACATTGGGTATAGTTGTAACTCCTTTTCTGTTGTTGTAAATCTTGTTAATATCAAATGAGATCAAGATTTTGACACTGATTGGATCCTAACTCATAGATTTGTTTTCAATTTTTTTGTACTACTTGATTGTTAGTTTCAGTTTGACCAGTCAAGGCAGTAAATTGCTGCTGGATCTTTCAGTTACGTGCCCGCCCATCATGTATTGCTTTTGAACTCGGTAATCATGTGACAAGGTTTAGATTCTGCTTTATCGTCAACAAATTGGGCAAGCAAGTTGTGGTTGGTTTGAGAATCAATGGAATGTTACTCTAATACTAACTTCTATAAAAGTTAAATTGCTTTTTCTTATATTATTTGGCGAGTTTATGAAAGTTTAAGTTTATATTAAATACTTTTAAACGTAACATGCTAAAATAAAAATGTTTATAATGTATGTCGTGATGTGCTTTATATATGCCCCGCTCGTCATGATATTATTTACTATATTTTTTACAAACTATCTCGTCTAAGTCACTAAAGAGATCTCTAAATTGGGAGTTTAAGTCTCTTACGAATGTGTATATTTAAAACCACTTGACTTAGATCAAGTGGTCACCACTAAAGGTGGGAGGGGTTCCCCTTGGTTGAGGTCTCGGGTTCGAGCCTCACCAAGGACGTTTCTCCTTAGGTGGAGGTGTGGGGTTTGGTCCTCACCCTTAAGGTAACAATGGTGCTAATAATTAACCACTAACATCTGCTGTTCAAAAAAAACAAATGTGTATATTTAGGATTAAAAAAAGAATTACTTTATGGATTATTGATTTCACATATTAAAATTTCGTATGGTGTCATGTGTAAAGTTTTAATCAATTTTAAGTGATAAATAATTGGGTTTTATGAAAAAAATATGTTTTCACGTTTTAGGCTTTTTTTTCCATAAAAGTCCTCAAGTTAATTTTTTCTTTTTGGTTTACTGAAATTTGGACATTAGAAATTGATTTTTCAGTTTTTAAAAACCTGGTTTACTAATCATAACCGAGTTCTAATGTCTAAATTTTACTACACCAAAAAGAAAAATTAACTTGAAGACTTTTATGAAAAAAAAACATAGAGGGACGAAAACACAATAAACATAAAAGCACGTTTGTTTTTTTCATAATAAACCCTAAATAATTTGGCAAATAACTAAAAAAAATGTAACATAATCCATCCAGTTTGTCATTTAATTTTGCATACATATTTTTTATGTCAGTTAACACAATATATTTCAATGTAATATTTAACTTAGAATATGGATAATATGCAAGAACATTATTGCTCCTTGCTTAGAATTTCAAAATAAATATAGCTATTAATTTTGTTTTTTTTTTTTTTAAATAAATCATTCGAGCAACGCACTTGGCTCGGGAGGAATTTTTACTTATTTAACAAGAAAATCATCTACTCCATCCGACTAGTTTGAATTGAAATAAATATAGTGATACAAGTTCTTCCCTTCTGAATATGTAACTGGTATATGAATCCTAATTTTTCAACAACTTTGTTCTAAACCAAAAAATTCACCCTTTGTTTGTACATGTTATTTGTCATAATCAAAATATAACAAATTGTTATTTTAATTAATGTTAATAGTTTATTTATGCCAGTTAAATATCAATATTATTATTTTATTATATTTAAAAAAAATACATATTACATATATCAATGTATCACATGAGATAACTAGTCGATAATAAACTAATGCCGTGTTTTTTTTTCTTAGAAGATTTTCGAACCTCTTATGTCTGTGAACTTAAAGACGCGGAAAGACGTCTTCCCGCGTCTGCCGCATCATCTGCCCGCGTCTGCGAAAACTGCAGACCTTTTAGCCATCTTTTTTTACCGCAGATTTCTACAGCTAAATCCGCAGACCGCAAACAATAACCTCTTAAAAAACAAACGGCACCTAAAAGTATATATTATATTAACAGACAAATTAAATATGTTAAATTAATTGATAAAAAACGTAAAAGTATATTATATTTTCTTGTAAATTTAAGAAATGATGTATTTAAATAATTTGATGACATGTAAGATGTTATTGTAACATTTTAATTTTGTGAACAATACGTGAATTTTTCCTATTTTTTTTAAATTAGTTATTAACGAGGTAAAGTGTCTGTGCGTTGCAGCGGGAAAGAAGTGGATCTCATATATAGGTAGAGAGATTAGGATATGCAATCAAAGTTTATTGTTATGATATACATTACATAGAATGGTTTGGTGGAGGAAAAAAGCAAGAAAAAAACATGTGTATTGATCGATCATCAAATTTGTTTTGTTTCTTGCATAGTTTAGCAGCAACCAAAGCTGTCCAAAGATAGTAATCATTGTTGTACAGTCTATTAAAGCAATGTGCTTACAACATTAGCAAAGAAGATTGTTCGGATAAACTATTTTACTATAATTATACCCTACAAAGTTTTCAGGAAAAACAATAAAAACTTGACAAAATGAACCACATGATTGAGCAAATTGGTATTTTGTAACAATCAATTACACATAAAAAAACCAAAGGGCCTTTAGCCTAGCGGTACCAAGGTGGTTATGTAAGTGAGAGGTCACGGGTTCGACTCCCGTCGGAGGCAAGTTGGAATTTAGGTGAAGATAGCAAGTCTTGGGGTTAAGAAGTAGTTTAGGAGTAGGAGTATGATAGTTTGCCGTTCAAAAAAAAGTTACACTAAAAGAGAAATATTTTGGGGTCTAATGCTACACCAACTAAATTGAAAGCCGTTCAAAAAAAAGTTACACTAAAAAGAGAAATATTTTGGGGTCTAATGCTACACCAACTAAATTGAAAGAATTTCATTAGGTCAACTACGTTTAACAGGTATCTCCTTGTAAGCAAACTAACCAACAGTAGATTTCGGATATGGAGCCTCACTTGAGTTAAAAATAATTGATATGTCGGTTGACAGTTGATCATTGACGATGAAGGTTATCTCAAAAAATTTCCGTCTAAATTATTTCCTTTAAAAAAGACTGCATCGTTTACTTTTTGAACTGTATTTCATATCAAAATTCTTAAATCTCTTATGATAAAAGCCTAAACTGATGGATGTAGTTGAATCATGCATATATATGTCATATTTTTCATTTTTCCTTGTGTGACTGAAATAGTGTTTATCGATCCTAACAATAACATCGACATCAATTGAATTATAAAGATCTACAATCAAACTTATAAATATTACTTAAACAACTTAATTTATAAGAATTTTAATGCAAAGCAAAATCACATATGTATGTAAATACATGACTTTCACGAATCTGTCTGTCTTTGAAAAGGAATTATATATATGTCATAGGGAAAATGACATCGAATAGCTCTGAACTTTCGACTTTGTATAAATTTATGCAGTGAACTTTTTTTTGTGTACATTTGGTAGTCAAAGTTTCAAAATTGTTCCAATTTGGTAGTTGGCGTACCTGTTAACCGGTTGCTTCCGATTTCGAAGCCTACGTGGACAATTTTTTAATGACGTGGCTACTTGTTTTTATATTATACCCGTTTTTATCTACGTGGCAACCCATTTTTTAAAATCTCCCGGTTATAAACCCGGTTCATTTTTCATACGATCGATCCAACTTACGTTTATAACCGGGTAATAAAACCGAGTAATTTTAATAAACGGGTTGCCACGTAGATAAAACGGGTAGCCACGTCATTAAAAAATTGTCCACGTAGGCTTCGAAACCGGAAGCTAACTTTAACAGGTACGCCAACTACCAAATTGGAACAATTTTGAAACTTTAACCACCAAATGTGCAAAAAAAAAAAAAAAATTTCACTACATAAATGTGTACAAAGTCGAAAGTTCAGAGCTAATTGATGTTATTTTCCCTATGTCATATTAAATCTAAAACTAATCCAAATCTAACAATGGAAATAACATCTGTGGTTTAAAATTAAATCTAAAACTAAAAACACACAAATGAAGGGATATGAACTCAAATCAAAACCCTAGAATATAAAAATTTAAATATAAAAGTGAATTCAAAGTAAGCAAAAAAGGGAGAAAGCTGAAACTATACCCACATAAATGAAGGAATATGAACTCAAATCAAAGCCCTAGAATTTGAAACTTCAAACCAATACTATTCCAAAGTAAAGAAAAGAGGAGAGGAAGAACAATATATTCCAATGATTCTGGCAAGCAAGGAAAATCCATTGATTTCCGATGATGGTAGGCCGTAGGCTTCGGCAAATAACTTGCAAAGCCAGAGACGAAGTTTAACCTAGCTTTTTATTCCAAAGCAAAGTTTAAGTGTTTCAAGCATACCTTAAAAGTTACCATTTTGGTTTTTCTCTGAAATAATGCAAGAATACGTTTTTTCCTTTGAAAAAGACATAATCAAAAGTGAAAATCATCAATATCAATGACAAAACATCACAAGCAAAAAAACTAATGTTGTTTTTGTCTTCTTATCACAGTGGGAAGAAGACACTTTCACCAAAGAACACCATAAACATACAAAAAAAAAAACCAAATCAAAGATTCTACCAACCCTTGATTTTAGGGTTTATGAAAAACATATAAAAATGAACACCCAAATAGCATAAACATGGTACACACCTTTAATAAACAGGGAGGAGAGCATGGTCTCGTCTGTGGGATTTGTTGATGGTCGGTCTAGCATTATAGTCACATCTAGAGTAGCTTTTATACGAACAAAACGAAACATCAAGATAAAGAACGGCAGGAAATCCACCCAAAAGATGCATTCAGCATTAGTATAAACAATTGTACATTCTCTGTTGTACATGTAGCTTTCTAATCAAAACGACAACAAAGGTGGATGTTTTGAAGATGGAGAGACAACATATCCCTGAACTTTGTTGATTTCAGGAGATGAAAAGCAGCAGATCGATTGGCCGATCGAAGACAACATAAGGATTTTACACAACAAATGTTAAGGAAGGAAAGCGGACGATTTGAAAATATGAAAGGGATTCGAAAATCGGAATGGAGTGCATGAATTGAAATCGGTGGACTTGCGTTGGCTTCTTTATGGTTGGATTTGCAGAGGGAAAATGATAGAAAGGAGGCTGCCATAATTAGGTTAAGAATATAAGAAAAGGGGATAGTAGCAACTGTTCTTATGAACAAGGCTTGGGAACAGTTACATTTCCAAAATACCCCTATGCATACCAATAAGGGCATCGCGTGCTGCACCGATGATTATTTAATCTAAGGGCTATGATGGATTCTTTTTAGGTTCTCGACACATATGGTTTTCCATAGAACCTGACCATGTATGTATGTATGTAATGTACGTACGTACGTATATACGTATTGAGAACTTTAATGCATCGGGAAATCTCGAGAAACTTTTATGCACCGATAATCTAGCAATGGTGCATTAAAGACAATTGTAGAATATTCAGTTAATTAATTACTTAAAATTAGATTATATTAGATTTGGAAACAAATCTTTTCATTAAACCAGCTCCCCCTTTCTCTCCCTCTCCCTCTCCCTCTCACTCTCTCTTCTCCTTCCCCTCATCGTCCATCTCCTCCCCCTCGGCTTTCCACCATCGGCCACCTCCATCTCGTTCTTTCCCCCATCTGGGCACCATCTCCCTCTCTCTTTCTCTCGGCTTGCAAAACCACACCACCACCGTCGCATGCATCGCCAACCACACCACCACCGTTGTCGCGTGCACCGCCAACCACATCACCCCATCTATCTATCTTTCTCTCGACCAACCACACCACCTCTGCCACCACGAAGATGAACGACGAAACAAAATGAACAAGAGATGCAACCGATGATGGACAATATGATGAAACATGATGAACATGGACGAAGAAGATGATGTTGAGAAATACGTTGATGCATCCCATTGGAACGATGAAAACGATGAGTTTTTGCCCGGTGAAAATGTGAAATGTCGAATCCGGATGAACACGATGCAATGTCGAATGAACACGATAAATACAATGCAATCCGGATGCAAAGCCGGATAAACACGATGCAATGCGGTGAAATGTCGAATTCGAAACGATGAACACGATGCAATGTCGAATTTAGATGAATCTATATCTATTAATAAAAGAAAACAATTTGTGACACGTGTCACTTTCTCAGCTCTCCTAATTTTTGTTTTCCCGCTCATTTTGCCTAATATAACTCTTTCAATTAATTTCCATAATTGATTTTAAAGAAACTAATGATTTTAAATAATGTAAAAGATTACTCATTTTATTAATGATTTAAATATTAATTTAACCTCCAATTTACCTAAAATGGTTTATCAAGAATTATATAATTGATTTATAAAACAATTTTTTTTATTTTCAAACTTTAAATTAAATGTTACATGTTTTAATCCTAATTATAATTTATAAAAAATAAATAATAATAAGGGTTTATTATGAAAAAACCAACATGTTTTCATGTTTTTTGCGTTTTCGCCCCTCCATGTTATTTTTTTTTACATAAAAGTTCTCAAGTTAATTTTTCTTCTTAGTTTAGTGAAATTTGGACATTATAACCCGGTTTTCAGTTTTTAAAAATCCGGTTCACAAATTATAACCGGGGTCTAATGTCCAAATTTCACTAAATCAAAAAGGAAAAATTAACTTGAGGTTTTTTATGGAAAAAAATAACATTGATGGACGAAAACGCAAAAAACATGAAAATATGTTGATTTTTTTCATAATAAACCCTAATAAATAAGTTTACTTATTTTTCATGATATCATGTGTCATCACCAGCAATTTACGCGTGACATTTCATATTCTAGAATAACAAATAATATCTGCATCATATCTTTCTATGTAAATATAATAAGATTTAAAATCAATTCAAACCAAAAATTCATATGTAAATATTTGATAACCACAACATAATAGAAAGTTTAAAGCTGATAAAAAAACATATTATTATTCATATATATTTAGAATTCTAAAAAAAATTATAATTTATGTCAAATAATAATATAATTATTATATTTTTGTAATAAAATTAATATTTTTATGTTTTAATTCTTAGCTTGTAGTATGTATTTAATATAAACAACTATATATTAATGCATCCGCGTAATACGCGGGTAACAAACTAGTAATGAAGATAAACGAAGATGCATCAAGATTTCCATCATTTTTTTGTTAAATTGTATGAATTTTGTTAATTTTGGAAGTGTATCAATTAAATTTATGTAGCATTTATTATATTTAATTATTTGTTTGAATATTCAATTTAAAATAAAATCAGAATAAATTTGACTAGAATAAAGTTTTTGCATATGAAGCTTCCATGTTTTTTTTAACCTTTTACTAAATTTATATGACATTCCTTTCCGATGGATTTATTGCCACAATTAATTTTTGTACCCAGAGAGAGTTTATATGAAGATGAAGAGTTTGATTTTTGCCACAATAAACGGGTAAATAGCAACCCAAACTGTTTGTAACTTTTACTAAATTTATCTTGTCTCGGGGTGGTCTGGGTTGTTATAGTCTAATATGCTTACTGCCGATGCTGGTGGAGCTTTGCTTAGTAAAGATTTTGTTGAGTTCGTCTGGGGTATCTTCGACATTCCTTATTTCGAGTCTTCTTTGTGTTTGGGTATCGATCCCATACTTTTATGTTTAGATTTCTTTTATCGTCTTGTTGATCTGTGCCTTGCAGATCTTATGGTTTTATTGGTTAGGCTTCTTTGTTTCTTGTAAGTGGATTTCATATGAATAAAATTGTCTGTCTTTCAAAAACAAGTATTTACTAAATTAAATCAACCTAAAAGCAAACTACACTTTTTAAAATTTATGTATTTTTTATTTTCAAAATCTCAAATATTTAAATATCCAATAAGTTTATAAAATTCATATTCAAATCTAAATTCTGAAATTATTGTTAAATGTGATTTTTCAGATTTAAATATTTTGAAACATCTCTACCTAAAAAACGACTAGATATATGTAAATACCAAGTGGTTTGTTAGGTTGCTAGCCCAATGAATGGCCCTATCCCATAACATATGTTTTACTGTTATTTGGTTTGGATCAATCATCTCAACAATTCATGTGAAGGCAATCCAATAACCATTTTATTAGAAGTTTTGTATGCCCCAAATTAGCAAAACTCATTTCAATTGAATCACAAGATACTATCCTTTTAAGGAAGCCCATATCCAATAAGAAAAACCCATTGAGTTTGTTTTTAAGATCTAGGATAGAGAAATTGAATGGAATTCATCTGCTTTTTTAAAATGAAATTTGAAAGAATTAAAATTTATTTTTAATTATTAACGTTTTTAATGAAGTGTGGTATGGAATTATATTTAGGATCAACTAAGAATGTAGATTATGAAACACTGAAATTTAAATTTTATAAATAGCTAGAAATGATTAATTCTTTTGATCATATGTTTTATTGAATTAATTTTAGTTTTTTCAGTCTAAAATTTCGAATGCATTATATGTAAATTGCAACACTTACTAATGTCATTTTGCAAGTCCACTGAGACCTTAGAGCAAAGAGATGAAGACATACAATTTACATACCTTATAACAAATGGTGTGAAATTTCACTCTCTTAAAATTCAAGGTGGCATTTGATTGCAAGTTTTTAATAGTATTTACATCATGATAAAAATTTATTTTTTTAAAGCATTTTCATTTTCATTTTAAATAGATGCATTTCCCTTTACATTTTGAGAAGTAGCCAGCTAGAGCCCAAGGCACAAATATCGTAGGTAGATCCCCGGGCACCTCCCCCTCCCCAAGACTTCTTAGTCCTTATCCAACGCCTACCAGTGCCTTAGGGTGCACCGTACATGGTAAGACACATGACGTTGGGATTTCAAATGTAAAAAGGGAACTAAGATTTTGATTAATAAAGACACGTGAGATTGTTGAAATCAGAAGATATTAAAATGTAAAATGGGTTCGAACTTTTCTCGTTTACACCCAACAAGGTAAAAAGTAGACAAGAACAAATAGGATCAAGACTTGAGAGTTGGGAATGTTGGACCAAATTTTTATTTTTTTATTTTGGGGTTTCGAAAGTCACCTTCAGCAAAACTACAAGGGCTAAATTTGAAAATTAATAAAGCTCAGAGGAGATTCGCGCACTATCACCAAAAAACTCACTAAAACAGATTTTAAACTTACAAACAAGTCCGAATAACTGCAAACTTTGCCCCTTCCCAAAGAAAACGAACTGGAAACAGGCTCTCTCTAATCGTTTTGGTAAAGCAATCGGTGTTCACCATTTTCCTAGTGCTTCACCGAGTTCCCAAAGCCCTAACCCTAGATCCAAAACCTTTATCGTTTGCTCGAATCGCCAGTGTTTGTTTGTTGCTACTGGACGACGAACAATGGCTGCGAGAATGGTGAGCTCCGCAAGGAGTCTCTTAGCGATGCTTAACGAGCCACATCCATCTCTTAAGCTTCACGCTCTATCCAACCTGAACGCCCTCGTTGACTACTTCTGGCCGGAAATCTCTACCAGCGTTCCAATCTTGTAATTATCACTATCAACCACCTCATCTTATTAATGTATTTCATTGTCGTTGATTACCTTGTAGAAGTTTAAAAATTCAAATGCTAACTTGTATAATTGCTTAACTTCGTAAAATTCAAATGCTAGTTACGATAATTTCTTAAAAGCTAGAAACGGAATTTATGAGTTCGTTAGATTTCAAGAGATGGATTGTATTAGGAAACGTTGTGGTCAAATGCAGTTGCCGTACGCTAGTGCACTTGAAATTCAACTCCGATGGAAGTAGTTGAACTTTATGACAGTTCATTTTTATGATAAAATTTGTGTTGTTTGTTAGTAGAGGCAGCCTGTTTGAATTATTAAGCACTATGATCATAGATTCATAGACCACACGGAAGA